>MJUU01027739.1:47763-84142 GCA_002080025.1 Modiolus philippinarum
AAGAGGAGCTAGTAGTTACAACCTGTAAGAGGAGCTAGTAGTTACAACCTGTAAGAGGAGCTAGTAGTTACAACCTGTAAGAGGAGCTAGTAGTTACAACCTGTTAGAGAAGCTAGTAGTTCAGGGTTTATTCTAGGATTTTGAAAGCTTTAGTCACTTTTACGGAGAACGACAAATCGTTCTTCAGAGTTTTACATTAAGGTTAAGAATAAAGAATAAAACAGTACAAAATATGGGAACTTTTGTAATCATGTGATACACTGGTAATGAGCTCCTACTAATTTTAATAGTTACTTTTGGTAGAGAACTATACAGAGCTAAAATTAATTGGGAATGTTAAAAGACTGCAGCCCCCTGAAAAGCTAGACAACAAAATTTCAGAGATTTCATATTATGTTGATAAATACTTGTTGTTCTGATTTTTTAACCTCATATTGTATCAGGGACCCTAAAATTTTTTAAAGTAATTTCGGCCTTTTTTCATAGGTCAAAAAAGGGTTTATTGGTCACAAGTATGGATACATGTAAAGCAGTAAGCCCCTCCCCTTTTTCCCTTGATGCTCTTTTGTGCTGTGTATTCAAAGCAACATTTTATTTCCATATTAATGCTTTGATGTTGAGCTTATGTTAGAAATCAATAGGTGAATATTTATTATCAGAGGTGTTGTTCTAAGTCAAAATTCTTCACCGGCAAAATGAAAAAGAGGAAATGACAACGCAGTTGTAATTTCAAACCAAGCCGGTAACGATTATGTACAAGTATTTTGGATCTCTTGAAGGTTGTTTTAGCACTGACAGAATTCATTGGAAATTATTTTGATTACTCTTTTTTTAACTTTTATCTCTGCGCATGCGTGATCGGCATGTAAGAAGTAGAAATGAAAGTACCAGCCGGTAATATCTTGCAAATATTGAATAATAAACTGAAATTACTGAAAGAATAGCCGAAAAATATTAACAATTCATTTTTTTTGATAGTGGTAATTACTAGTTAATTATCATTGATGATTGTATCTACCTGTCAGTGTTTGATGACATGGTAATTGCCCCTGATTGGATTATCGATTTACCTGTAACGACATCCTTTATAACCTTTGTAATTCATTAATTGGCTTGGGGTTGTAAATTTGTCAATTATGACACTACATGTAACTTCTAAGTAATGTTTTTAAGAGAAAAAGTGTAACATGCAAAATTTCAAGTGGCGAAAGTGGTTCAGAAAACTTTCGTCAATTTAAAAACTGTTTCGTAAAATACGAAAGTGACGAGCGCTAGCAAAATCACTGCAACCTGTAAGAGGAGCTAGTAGTTACAACCTGTAAGAGGAGCTAGTAGTTACAGCCCGTAAGAGGAGCTAGTTGTAACAACCTGTAAGAGGAGCTAGTAGTTACAGCCTGTAAGAGGAGCTAGTAGTTACAACCTGTAAGAGGAGCTAGTAGTTGCAGCCCGTAAGAGGAGCTATTAGTTACAACCTGTAAGAGGAGCTAGTAGTTACAGCCCATAAGAGGAGCTAGTAGTTACAACCTGTAAGAGGAGCTAGTAGTTACAGCCGGTAAGAGGAGCTAGTAGTTACAACCTGTAAGAGGAGCTAGTAGTTACAACCTGTAAGAGGAGCTAGTAGTTACAGCCCGTAAGAGGAGCTAGTAGTTACAACCTCTAAGAGGAACTAGTAGCTACAACCTGTAAGAGGAGCTAGTAGTTACAACCTTTAAGAGGAGCTAGTAGTTACAGCCCGTAAGAGGAGCTAGTAGTTACAGCCTGTAAGAGGAGCTAGTAGTTTCAACCTGTAAGAGGAGCTAGTAGTTACAACCTGTAAGAGGAGGTAGTAGTTACAACCTGTAAGAGGAGCTAGTAGTTACAACCTGTAAGAGGAGCTAGTAGTTACAGCCTGTAAGAGGAGCTAGTAGTTACAGCCCGTAAGAGGAGCTAGTACTTACAGCCCGTAAGAGAGGCTGATAGTTCATGCAGTTTATCGGAGGATATAGTAGTCACAATCCAAAGGGCAAAAATACAAAGCAGGTGCAAAACCACCAGAAAAATTGTCAACCACAATGGTCCTGACATTATACAGACATTTCAAAAGAAATTGTGGGTTAATCCTATTTTATGGCGTTAATCCTATTTTATGGCGCTACAGACCTGCCCTTCCATTGTGATAGTGTCTAGTAGCAACTCAATATTGAAAGGTTGTAGACAGTTAAAAGATTTATTCACAGCATATCTTAAGAGATAAGATCTAAAGTTATCAGTCTCAATTTCACTGTAATTAGCTATTCCTTGTAATGTTAAGCTTTTGCTATCACATGGTACTTTGGCTTGACTCTTCCTTAGGAATCCAATGTGGCAGTAGGATGGATCCTTGGCCATTTGGGATTCATGTAAAAATGATTTTTACAGCATTGAGTATGACCTAAGATGAACAGACCTATGTAAATACCTTTCCAGATATTCTCTACTAAAATAACTTGGTCAATTAGAATCAAACTTGGTAAAATTGTCATAGATGACCCCTTTTAGAAGATGTACGTCAGGTGTGGTTCTGATCCGAAAGGGATTTTACCTAAGTTTAACATTGGATCTCTGAAATTGTTTGGTTGAATTTAAGGTAGATAGACACTGTTGCGCTGCGCAATTCAATAGTGCATTAGAAGAATAAAGAGTCGGATACGGGGTAGGTTTGATTTTCGAGCCCGAACATAATTTGACAGCTTTTGCTTTGTGACGTCATAATTGAATGGCAGATGTAAAACGTCATATTTCGTTTACTTTGTCGCAAATTAACTCCCTTTTCCCGTAAAAAAATGTTTAAATCCCGAAACTTTCAAAAATATCTCCGTTAAAAGCATGGTGACATATATATTTTTTAATTCTAATCAATAAATTACACCATTAACTATCTGTTCACAAAAATACATCAAATTCTCATGGGTAAAAAGTTCTATTAAGCTAAAAATTGCCTTTCCATATTTTCCCTGTACATTCTATGTAAATTTAGGTGAAAAATGACTAAAAATGAGCAAACTTTGATTTCAATTTTAGAAAAAGCAAGCATGGTGACCCATACTTTTTATTACAGATTTCGGGTAAGTAGGATTGGTTCTTCAATTGTGCCAACTTAAAACAAAATTTCATGGATATTAATGATACCGTCTATCTACCTTAACAAAGCATGATAGAATGGTCATTTGTTGAAACTACCACATAAAGTAGAATGGAGAATAATAAACAATGGTGATAAAACGTCCCTACAATGATGAGATGGGTCTGAGCCATATCCCAACATGCCAGCAAGAGTGAACATAGTCAAACATTAGAGCTTGTTAGATACATTACATATGTATAACCCTTCACAAGCAACCAGGTCTATGTGGTTCTTGCATACTTCACTTTGAAAACCATGTTTATCAGTGTATCTGAACAATTGTGACCATTAACTTAACTCTATATCAAAAATTTATTTTCATGGTTTTTGTTGTTTGTTGATGATACATCTTAAGAAACACCTCATTAGACTTTAAAAAAATACATTCGAGTTCCTATCGTTGTTTATGTTTGTCTTTTGTATTTTTATTGTGTTTTTTTTTCTTGTGCAGTTCCTATTTACTTTGTGGCATGTGGCTATGTTTTTCGGCCATTGTAGGTGTTTCCTGTTATCTTTTTTATTCCATTATTCATATTTTCTTACAAAGAAAATACTGAGCTATAGTTAGAACCAAGTTTGCTCAAAATAGTCTTGCATGACCCCCTTTCAAGATTGCATTACAGGTATGTGTCCAGTTATAGACGGAGAAAATAGGAACATGCTATGAAATAAGGGTAATTGGAGGTTTTAGAGCCACTTGAGTAACATTGACTCATGTTTATACCCATGCAAACATTTGGCGTATATAGCAGTTGGCTTTTCCTTCTGTCTGTCCACAATTATAGTTAAATGTACTAGTATCTAGTAATTGTATCTACAAGTAAAATATACATGCATAGTTGTTATCCCTTCACCCCTACAGAATAATGCACCATAGTAACTTATCCATTTTGGAGCTATTTGAAAATGCAAATTCAAAATATTCAAAATGTATCAAAGTGAATAAGGTACAAACAACGTACACAGAAACTGCAGTATATCTAGGTACTATTGGTAGCAATTTCGACAATTTATATCTCCTCGGTACAGATATAATTAAAATATTTGAAAGACAAGAAACCAAAATATGCTTAAAATGTAGCACGAAGAGTGCAATTAACCTAGTTAATTGATATGTATGTATTCCAAAGAACACTTTCAAATTTTAACAATAACTCTATGTCTGTGTGCAAATAAACACTTTAAAATGAGACGATATTCTATTGAAAGGGGCCATAATTCAAGGAAATGAAGTTTGAGAATCTGTGATTTAATGCGCAATAACCTTTGAAAATCATGTTAGATTTGTTGTTTTTGTCACAAATTATTTCGCTGTTTAAGAACAATTTGAAACTTTCAGATTGCTACTCAACAGCATCATTCCAAACTAACAAAAGCGTTGTTCCATTGATTAGTTTAATAATGTATTGTACAGACTTTGTCTCTTGTGTATTTACTCCATATCCTTTCATTGTTAATTCAAGAAATCTTTACTTTATTACAATTTATTATCTGCTATGCTATTTCACAACATTATATCATTATGGACTTTATCAGAAGCACCATACGGAAAACGAGCTGGTCAATCAAAAACAACTCCATTTAATAGAACACGTGGCATATTGAAATAATGTCCAAATATTTCGAGTTTCCCGACGAAGTCAATCAAGATTACATATACATTCAAATCATCTATATACGGTATACACGATAAATCCTTTCGATTGGAGAAAACACTACCTTGTTACTTTTTTGGGAAAAAAATATGCATTTCTGCACGATATGTTCTATTCTGTCAATGACAACTTTTCGAATTTCTTGCCGACTGCTACAAATCACAGGAAAGTTAAACCGAATATTCAAAATTTCACGATAGTATTGTACATGTTTGAACCCAATACCATAACACTGTCTAAAACAAATCTTAAGCAATTAAAATTTGGTATTCTTACAATAAAAAATTTAGATACTTTTCCTGTAACGTACATGAACAATATACAGTGTAGGTTGTCAATTGTTGCGGCATAGAACGTAAGTAATGGTCAGATAATATGACCTCCAAATACCAGCAGTCAGAATCTCCGATAAGGATGAGCCATTAAATATACCTGAACTCCGACATTATGAGCTTTGACGTTATGTCTGCTCATAAATTCCTCTTTATAAGCAATCATAACAGTCTGACAAATCCATGTAGAGATTAATTAAGAAGAAATATCCTTAATCCGTTTGTTACCCTCACTTCCTAAGGAAGCAGATTGAATTAATTACTGCTTTTAGACATTGATATGACACAGATTTTGATTATTAGTATCAGGCTTGAATTACAATCGAACGATGACCTTTTCAGACAACTAATTCTTGGTTAAAAAGCTGGATCAGTCAGAAGTTTAACAGAATTAACAATGACAGGATATGGAGTAAATGCACATGAGACAAGTCTTTGTAAATACATGGTAAAACAAGCAATGGAACAACGCTTTTATTGTGTTTTATTGTTGTTCTTCATCTTGAAGTCGCAATGAGGCTTTCAACAATGAGCTTTCCTCATACTTCACAGTAAAGTTCAAGACGGCCCCAAGCAACGAATTGAGGGGAATTCATTGCTAGATGTCGAGCAACGCTACATCCATGTTTTTTACTCATAAAAGACTTATCTGCAGAAGAATGCAGACAAGGTTCTGAAATAGAAAGAGCATCTACTTCACTATTTCTACAACCAAAGGCTAAAGCCAAAGGAAAGCAACATTTATAAGATAAATGTTCAAAAGATGCAATAAACAGGGGCTTCAATGGAGCAAACTTTTCAAAAGTTTCAAAAGGCATTCAAAACTTAGCTGATATTCCATGCTTGAACTAAAAGTAGCTTTCTTTAGGATGTTCAAAACGTTTGTAATTAGTATGGATAGAAACTCGTTGTAACCAAAATCTGAACCTCAAGAGAGACGAATTGTCCTTGAGATAGCCTACAGATACCCTTTGCTGGTAGGAGAGAAACAAAGATAGAAACAAGGATATGTGCATGGTCGCTATCTTTGAAGGGCACTTGTAAAGGGATTTGCTGACAGCAATCGATCGTTTAGATGTAGATTCCCTTGCCCTTTGTGAAGATTCTTTCCCTTGAATTGGGATGGAAGATTTTTCTCAGTGGCAGTTGTCTAGGATTTGCACTATGCACAAGATAGCAGTAGAAGCTTAGGAAATCAAGATTATCTTTGCCATGCAACACTAAAAATGGTCTTGAAACCATCGCTGCATATCTAGTGAAGAATTCTCGGCAAAACGCGAAATGACAGGAGCATGTAGCTGAATATTCCTCTCCAATTAAAGCGACGTTGCATCTATCGCTGAATCCTTCGGTTCTTTGATCAAAAGAACACAATTCTGCAGTTTGTAATTCAAATGTGGTAAACAGGTATATGACTGGACGATCTCAAATCAATGGGATTGCTTGAAAAACTGATGTATGGAATTTCGATCCTGTGTTTATTTGTTCTTGGGACCATGACAATGCATCAGCTATACTCTGGTTGCCTGCCGATGTGACATTATCAGTGTCAATAACAGAATCTCTCTGCAAAGGTGATACAGAGAAAGATAAGCCAGCACACATGAATTGTCTTTGATTATTCTTACTGGTCTCTCGCTCTGAATATGATTCGGACTTTTATTCTCACTTTTAGTTTTTTATTATACACCAACAGAGTCTGTCCTTGAATCACTTTTGAACATTTTGGGATAAGAGAATTGCCATCGTCTCCAGAATATTGACATGTTCTTCAATTTGAGGTGGTTTCCAGATACCTGACACAGACTTTCATTGCCTCATGGCTCCCCATGTTGTCAGAGAAGCGTCTTTGGACATTATCAAGGCGGGCTCTGGTTGCTCCATAGGTAGATCTTTCAGAAGAGTCTACTTCTTTAACTCCTTAAGCAAAGTTGAGCAAATGGTTTGGAAGCAACAGAGATGGGAAATTCCCATTGTTATGACACATGATACCAGAATTAAATGGATTGTTCTGTAAAGGTCGAATGTGAAGTCGATCAAAAGGTACCATGTCCATGAGAGAGATCAGGAAACTTGTTAGCTGAAAAAAGATCGCACTAGTAGAGACGAAGCCTTAAAAGAACTGTTCGCTAGATTGAAAAGGTGCTGAACTTTTTTCACATGCTGGAAAACCATTGTGCAACAAGAAGATTGAAATCCTCACTGGGAATAATTTCTGATATCTTCCTTGAAATTTGGAAACCAAAATGTCTATATATGTTCTCTCAATTCTTAACCTAAAGAATGAATGAGGATTTACTGATGCCCGAAAACACTTTTGAAATTTAGATGGGCAAAAGAATTCCGGCATTATCCGGAGAGCGTACACAATCCTCAGAAACTTATAGAAAACTGGACAAACTAGAACATGGAAGCAGGTATCTGTGAAGTTCAGAGACATTGTCCAGATACATGCGTAAAGGGAACCTCTGAAAGACCTGTTAGTTTTCATCTTGAAATGCGAAGTGCCGATTTAAGATGGAACGATAGAAAACCAGTGTTCTTTTCCAGTTTGTCTTAGGAACTAGAAAAAATATCGGGAATAAAAACATCGCGAATAGGGCATATTCACTTCATCTATAACGCCCTTGATAACAAGTCATTAAAACTCCTCCTTAAGAAACTGATTTTTGTAGATGAATTCCTTGTCATAGATATGTCCAAGGGTATTGTACACAAGACTGGCTGAAGGTGAATTTCCAAAACCCTTTATAACCAGTTGCCTTTGATACAAAAAGTGGACAATCCTGACTCCTGGAACTTGTGGGATAGGAACGGACTTTTGTTCGGCTTCCAATGTGCAGTGTACTTTGGCAAAATGAACTGCATGTTTTTGCTTGCAATAAGACACAAAACACCTTATCACAATCAGAAGATGCTTTACCAAAGCTAGAACCGTGGATCTCTAAATCTCTAAAACAAGTTACAACAATCCCTATGTAATAATTACAATAGCTATTACTAGACTAATTATCTGCAACAGAACCGTTAATTAAAGCCAGAGCACACTAAAAATAGATAAACAAGCAAGTTAAAATTCCTGTCGAACTGCGACAAAAGGTAAAACAAAAAATATATACACATATCAAAACGTAAAAATGATAAAAAAAAAACCAAGAAGACAGAGTTTGGGATTGGCCAAGATCATCGACATTGATGTCTTCAAAGGGCCGTATGGCTGAGATGTCAAGTGGAGTACAGGTAAAATAAATTTGATGTTTATAGTTTGGAGTTAATTGTTTACAGGTAAAATAAATTTGACGTACATTGTTTGGAGTAAAGCCCAACAGTTAAAGAAATCCAAATGGGTAGGAGAGGGAAATTTAGCCCTCAACATGAAACAAAAATTAATCAAAAGAAAATATATATCAAAAAAGTATTGAAATATCAAATATAATGTAAAATTAAATAAAACTGAAGATACCAGTCCAAGGGTTGTACATTAAACACTAGTTTTTATATTTATACCTTTGGGGTTTTGGGTACCCAGAGTGAATATAATCTGTTGTCGCTGTTGTCGCTGTTGTCGTGAACTGTCAACCTGAGTAAGGACTGTCACGCTCATGTCTTCCATGAAATGTTGGCGAAACCTGAAATGGTTACTGACGGTTACACACTTGAAATAGCCTGTTTTCGGGAAAGATCATCAATTTAAAATATTTTTCTGAGTCATCGTTCACTAATTCAGAGCATGCCATCAAGGTTAAGGTAATAAGTAAATTCGAAGACATGGCCACCTCAAATTGATATCGTCTAAAGCAATAGACCTGGCGTCAAAGAATCTCCCTTTGACCAGCCAAGCAGTTTCATTACTCATGAGAAAAGTTCCATCGTTATGAGTTGCAGGTCCTTGATAACACAAGAAGATAGAGAGCGTTTAGTGTCCGCCCTTCTGTTGTAGTCATGAGGAGGAGGGTGATTCTAATCATCGGAGAAGATAGAAACCACTTCATTACTTGGTGACAAGAACTATCTGTCCTCGGCTCAACTTTGCAGACGCTTCAATACTGCTGACTGCAGTCCTCTCTCTTCTCTCTCTCAACTAGAGATGTTTACTCATCTCCAAGACTTTGGTATTTACAATGACAACCTTTAAAGGATAACGTTTTTGATGGTAACGTATTTATTGTAATAAAACTGATACTTCTGTACAGATAATTACAAAACCGACCACTTTTACTTTCAAATACAGATATGTGGTATGGTCTCATGTTCATTTACTGCATATCCTTTGGTAAGATATGTGATTTTATTTGAAAGCTTTCATAATAAACCATTACATGAAAACAACAATTTTAAGCAAAACAGTAGATTGAATGTGGATATGTCTACTGCAATACATGGAGACTCTTTACCAAACCCTTCGGGGAGTTTTGAGTTTGATTTTTCTTCCGTAGTGCGACAGTGTTTTACCAGCAGACTAGATTCATTGAGCTAGCCGGCAGTTTAGCGGCAAGCACTCTTTAACCCTTCTTTCAAAATTACGTTTTCTGTTCCAAGATAGTGGTCATTGAGTTAGTAGTCTACCTGTATTGGGTTTTATTCGCATGTTAATGATAATATAGGGAAACGGGATAGAGAAAGGGGAGGTTTGGGTACCCATAAACCGGTTTAACCCTACCACTGGCTTTTGCTAGTACCGGTACCATGTCTGGCTATACCGAGTTCCTATCGTTATTTATGTTTGTCTCTTGTTTTCATTATTGTTTTTCTGGTGCAGTTTGCTTGTAAATTGTGGCACGTGATTGTAGTTCCTGGCCATTGTAGGTGTTTGCTGTTATCCTGTTTTTGTAAAGCTGGATTGTGAAGATATATATCATTTTCTTCTTCGGTTTATCAGATACTGGTAATCGACACAAGAAGAACACTTGGTTCTGCAAAGAAACTCGTGAGGAAAATGTTCTGGTTATGACGGTAGAGATTACACACAACCGCTTCACAAAGTAAGTACATCTAAAACATTGAAGTAATCTTTTTGCTGCTTGGATATTAGTATTGCAAAATCAAGGAATGACATGCTGTGTAAAACGGCTGCACAATTTCAAATCGGTTTAGACTTTTGCAACAAAGTATAACTGGACCAAAATACTGACAACCTTTCAGTCTCATCTTTTTCTCACAAAGATTTTCAAGTCATCATTTTCCCGTATCTTTTCGTTGCAGGACTCCAAATTTAATACACGATATATTCCGATTTCGCAGTGGTTAATTGAAGTAGAAGATCATTCAAAAGCTGTCAACCTTATCGTTTTCCTGTTTGAGTACACTTATAGATGCATTGAGTGAAATTTCTATTTCTTCTGAGGACGAATTTTGTTGTTATCTTCAACTAATGCAGTAAATGATCTACTTTTTCAGTTTTCTCGTTTTTGCATCACTGTCTAAATATTTCTATACAGCTGCCATAGTTTGCTGCCTCATCTCCTAAACTTGATTTAGATCATCTCAAGTGAGCATGATACTGTCATCAGTAGAACTGAAATTAACTGCTAATTTGAGTGCTGTTTTCGAACAATGTAGAAAAAAGAAGGGAAACGGGGAATGTGGCAAAGAGACAACAACCCAAAGGGGAGTTACAACAACTCAAAGCCACCATAAGATTTTCAATGAACGGTGAGGAAACCCCACACCCAACGGCAGCTCGGAGTCGGCCCCTTAATTAAGAGTAATCAAGTTCAGTGAAATAAACAACATCCTAGACTCCTATAGACATAAAGTAAACTTACTAGAAAACAGACAAGATACTAGCAGTTAACTGACATGCCAGCTCCAGACCCATTACTAACAGACAAATTAAGTTATGTACCCTCAGTATACAGCTTCAACCAAGATCCCTTCCTGTAAGGAGTTTAGCATAATAAATTCATGCATATACCGGAATAAAAAACCCGTGTCCATGCAATACAGATTTTAGAAATTTAGGATGTGTTTAGTTAAAATGCAAAGACCCTATCAAAAATCAATGTTAATACCAAAGAAGGCCATATGTAATGACTTGACGACAATACCGTAATTATAAGCCTTATGAATTAGACGATTTAAAGGTTTTTTTTAGTTTGTTAGAAGAGTTTAAGTATTTTTTACTCTTATATAAAACATTACCGTAAAATAAGGGATGTGAAATACCACCCTTGATTAGATGTTTACAGGTTACATTGCATTTATGAACTAAGTCTTTATATCGATGATAAAATTTAGTAAAGGTTTTAACTAGTTTATGATAACGAAAACCCTGATGTAATAGTTTTTCAGTTATGAAAAGATTCCGTTCATTAAAATCGGAAACGATATTACATACTCGAGCAAATCGAACAAGTTGAGATATGTAAACACCATATGATGGCGCTAATGGAACATCGCCATCCAGAAATGGATAATTAACTATGGGAAAGAAAAATCGTCCCTTTTATCATAAATTTTAGTATCTAATTTACCATTCTTTATATCAAAATTGATGTCTATGAACGGACAATGATGATTATTAGAATTGGTTTCATTCAAAGTAAGTTCTTTAGGGTAGATGTCCTTATAATACGTATTGAAGTCGTCATTATTTAAAGTTAAAATATCATACAGATATCGGAAAGTGTTGTTAAACTTTTCAATTGCTGTTTAGATGGGTCTTTGCTGATGTTGGTCATAAAATGAGATTCGTAGCAGTACAAAAAGAGGTCCGCTATAAGTGGTGCACAATTGGTACCCATAGGAATTCCTATGACCTGGTGATAAATAGAGTTACCGAAACGAATGAATATATTGTCAAGTAAAAATTCAATTGCTGAAATCATATCAAAACAAGTCCAATTAATCGAGTTCTTTTATTTTGTATTAGTAAAATGTGTTTTAAAGGAATTAGAACATATACATTCACAATCGGATTTTTTGAATGCCCAATGAATAAGACGTCTGAATTTTTCCTTTATTACGGGCCGCCACGAGGCGGTCCGTTATTTGATATAGGATTTGTACGAATGACATGATTTACCGCGGAATGAATATAGTTGATGGTACATGTGAAAATATTACAAGTCTCAAAAAATAGTGATTTTGATGTTTCAAACTTTCAAATTTTTTAAAAATCAATTTTAATGTCTTTCATCATCATATACCTGAAGTTTTCAGTTTAAAAAAAATGGTTGTCATAGATACATGAATGTTTTGGAGCAAATTTAGAATCGATTTTTAATTGGATGCCTTGAAAGAGTTGANAAATCAGAATTCTAATTTGTCCCAGTAGAAATTAGAATTCCAATTTGTACTAGGAGGATTCCGGATCCTACTGGATTCCAATTTGTACTGTAACATATACATAGTGTTAACACATGTACAATAAACGAAACACAGGTAGATTATCAAAACGAAGTGATTTTTTTATCGCCTAACGGGTCTTTAATTTATAGCGTGAATTCGTGCCACACATTTCCCGCGGATTTATTCATAGTCATATAAGCGTTTGAGAGTACGAATTTAAGGTACCCTTATATGCAACACATGTCACAGGCAAAAAGACATAGGACTTGCTTTTCCATCATTCGCAGGCATTGACACTGTCAGCTTTTATGTTTTGTGATCTGCTCTCACTTAAGAACATACATATCCATTTTGTACACAATTGCTTCACAATCTAAATATTGCAAACTCCCATGAAAAATGCAACACTTTTGAAATTTCAATATTAGGCGGCTTATAATTTGACGCTTGCGTCAATAGATTATGTGGTAGGGTGAGCATTTATATAAGTACACATACGGTGTTTCAATTCATTTGACTGATTCTCCTCAAGTTCAGTTCTGTTTTGTGTTTGTATTGATGTTTCTGTTCTATTTTCTGTTACCATATTTAACTATAAATTCTTCAGTCAACATTTTAGTTTGTTTGTTAATAGTTTTTACCATATTATCTTCACTTTCCTCGTGCAATTTGATCGAAAAAGACATGCTAAAATTAGAGAACGGAATGTCATCTTTAGGTTTGTTTGTTGTTTCTTTGATATCAATTTGTTTATAAAAAGTACGCGATGGTCGTAGTTCTAGTTGCATTCGTCGAGCGAAGAATGACAATACTGTTTATGTTCACATTTCATTTCATGCTGTTTACGGTATCTAAGGTACTAGTATTTCAATAGATGTGGCGTTTCTGAATTTGCCTCCATGTATTCTTTACGGTTGTTTTGTCAGGGTCATCTTATATTGAATGTAAGGTATGATGCATCTTAGTAGTTGACAGAGAAACATCTGAACTCACTTCTACTTTTTAGCTATACTCATAGTTTGAGAAAATAGCTGATATATGAATTTGGACCAAATACATAAATACATTAATTAAAGTATTTGGCAACAAAACAGACAGTTTTTTACACCAATAATTTTCATGTTACTTACACAGCATTTTGATACAGACTGCATGACTAAGCATAGAGTTTGAAATATTTGTAGATAATCCGGTAATTGTTTTTAAGTCTCTAAAATCCATGTTGCAGGTGTGAAAAACACTTCAACGTTTTTAAACATTTGTTAGTAGTTAAAATGCTGCAAGTATCATACCCCCCGAATTTTAATATTACCACTGACACTGAGTGAAGTCTGTAATTTTGTTCTATAATACATTCGAGTTCGTGTTTCATAGGTCCATTACCATTGATAAATTCCACAGTAACTTTAAAAATTTTACAGTGTTAGTTGTGAAAAACACTTTTTTTGCATAAGAATTTTGTCACCAGAGGAGGACTTTAAAACAATAGCTTCACGTGGATCAACCACGAAGGCAATTTAACCTTGAAATACGTCATTCATTGTGATACTTTTTGCATGCAACATACTTCACTTTTTTTTTGCCTAAGTTTGAAATACTGTAGGGGTTATAAACATGTGAAGATATTTGATGCATTATTGGAAATCAAGAATAATAAATGATCAGCACTAAAGAGGAAGACAATAATAATCGCTTGGACAAATTAAATATGGATATGTATGTACCTCAGAATTGTGTTAACGAATTCCGAACAAATCTATGTAAAATTGAAAATTAAAAATCTAAACAGAAGTAAGTGCAACACAAATCGAGACAACAAGACAATGATGGGAAAAAAATAATATACTGTACATTTCATTTATGCAAATAGCCATTTTGACGACTGTAAGTATAGGTTCATGTAAGAATCTTGCAAATAAGCCTCAGGTGACAAGCTCAAAATTTTTGCAGGCACTTTGGTCAATATAAATTCTTCAAATAGCTCACAGACATGATGATTTGACCAATGTAGTACTTTCTGAAGTTGGGACAATTTTACCTGTAGCAAAACATACTGGAAATTGCGTCCCTGTTGTTCACTATGTAATTTATAGTCATTTAAAATCTCGAATTTTCCCACACAGAAAATATGCAGAAAATAATTCTAAAGATGTTTTGGGGGGACTACTAATACTATATAAAATTCTTCATAACCTGCAAATAACGTGGACCTACCATATTTTGCATGATTTTTAAGTGAACCTATACATAAGTCTCTTCAATTCAAATCAAATCAAAACGTAAAAGCTGATAGAAAACAAATATCCAATAGGATCTAAATGAAAAGTTAAAATCAGCAAACGACAAAAAGCGAAATTTTCTCACACTTAGATGTTACATGTTTCAAATTTAAATCAGTTTTCCTGCCAGTATCGAAGCACTGACTTTTGGGTTGATTAAAAACAGTCCACCATCAGAGATATCGTGTACACCAGTTTTGATAAATAACTAAATATGACAGAAAAATAAACCATAAGCAGTGTACCTCCTTCCAAATTGTTGATTTTTTCATGAAGCAAGTTTGTCATTGGTAATTCATATATCAGTAGTAGGCTCAAGCTTTGTGATAACGTCCAACAATGTTGTGAAAAGCCGTGATTCAAAGATGCATTTGATATACATGTATACAGAAAGAGGTTTAGACAGAAACACCAGCCGAACTCAGATTGGTCAAACAATCTTATTTATTGGTGAAGATTAACTTTCAGGTTAGGTGTACAATATTCCATAGAAATGGAGTTCCATAATCTATTTAGTTTCTATGTCTCATATATAGTGTAAATCTTCGTGCCTTTTTTTATTTAAATTATTCTTCACTTTATAAAGCTCAACTCACCTCTGTGTACAACATAGATCCATGCTAACGTTAGTTGTTCTAGTCGTTGAAGGCCTAATGGTGACTTCAAGATAAAGAACAACAATAAAAGCGTTGTTCCATTGCTTAGTATTACCATTTATTTGTAAAGACTTTGTCTCATTTGCATTTACTCCATATCCCTTCATTGTTAACGTTAGTACATGTTCAAATCGTTAATAAGTTAAAATTTGACCCTTTAGTAGAAAAGCTTTACAATTTTATCAGTAAATGTTTGAACTATCTATTAGTCTGGTGTTTTAAGTTGTGCTCTTTATAACATCACTTGTACATCATAATACGATTCTGGTTTAATTAGGTAATAAATACTGTAAATATTTCATTGTTACTCATGCACGACCACTTATTACATTTTCTTAAACATAGCTGGATACGCAACCAGTAATAGTTCCCTTGTACCGTGATGTTTCTTAAGAAAAAAGGGCCAGTGTTCTAAGAGTACCACAGGGAAACGGCAAAGCATACTTTGAGCATGATGATTATCATATGTCCATGGGTTAAAACAAATATTAATTTATGATTCAGCTATAATAAGCAAACAATGGGGTATTAGCCGGTGCTCAAAGTCTTGGAATAAGATAATAGGTTATTCAAATTTAAGTACGTCAAAATAACGCAGTTGAAAATAGAGTTAGGAACTTGCACCGAAACATAAGATCTGGTGTTCCTCACATCTTCTAAATAAAATAGTTTTATCAAAACACGTTTGATTGTTAAAGATTAATTAGTCTGGAGTAATTTCACAGTAATATTTAGTATAGATTAAGAGATAACAAATTCCATCCAGCGTAAACATTGTCTTTGCTCATTGTTTATGACTTCATGATGACTGAGATGACGAACAAGAAATTAGTTGTTCATTGAAGCCTGTGATAGTAATGAAAATGTCTTGTGGACATTAAATTCATATCACAGTTTTCCTTACAAATTGTATGCATATGGAATTGGTCATTGCCGAACATGTAGAAACCTATTTGGTGATTTTCACTACATTTGAAAATCCATTGTATCATTAATATTGCCACTGCTTTCTGTTTTGTTTGTAAAATGTAAGCCTGCTTTCTGTTTTGTCTATAAAATGTAAGCTGAAACGAAATGCAAATTCTATTTTTTTAATGAACAAAAATATACAAAAACGTATATTGGTGAAACACAAGTCAGTATTACAATATAATAGTTGGCTTACATTTTTTTTGCTCTTATATTGTCCTTGTCATGATTAACAGCAAACGTACTAGATTACTGAAATGCATCTTGTTTTAACAGTTGTATGTGAACATACGCCATGAATATATCATTTGCTCATATATGTATGTGTAGGTGTGATATGAATATTCCTACATTTTAAATATATCTATATAGAAGTATTATTGTTGAAAGAATTTGATTATTGTAATGCCCTCATATAAATACTTAAAGTTTCTGAGCCATTTTTGCATAATTCACAGAAAAGACACATGTTTCAAAATGTCCCTCTCTCTGCATGTTGCATTGTCTCCAATGATCTCCAATTTCTATATCTATAATCTTCTAGCTTTGCAAAAGTATTATAAATTATCAATACATCGAAATTTTAGTACAAATATTTATATCGTAGGACTCTTTTTATCTTTATGTTGGCATGGAAACAAAATGGAAACGTATATCTTCCAGAAAAAAAATCCTGTTAAAAGTAGGATAGGATAAAAAAATCAAATTGATAACAGACAACAGGAGAGAACATTTAAAATGAAAATGAAACTGAAAATATGACAGGGAAGTTTTAAGTATTATATGGACACGGCTGGATATGCTTTTTATGATACATGTATATCAATTCACAAATTTATATTTTGTTGTGTTTGGTTTGGAGCATAAACTATTCAGTTAAAACTAGGATTTGGCACAGTATTGTGAGAAAAAAAAAGTATTTTGGATTTATTGTCACCAAATATTTGTAGACTCCTTGTAATAAGTAGAAGGATTTCGCAAAAGTGGATAAGGAGAAGAAACAACTATCTTACGACTAGTTTGATTAGACAGATGACAATATGTGATGTTAATGACGAAAATACAGTATGAGAACAAAAATAACATATAATAATATAAATAACAAAATGTCGCTCAAAATATTCATTCACATCACATGCATAATCATATATACTCAGTCACAACCATTAAATATATAACAAAGCATAACAAATTACCATCCAACATCAAAACAGACATAAAACCAATTGTCAAGCAAATTATCCTCATTCATTTAAGGTTCAATTAAACTATTCAGTGCAGTAGGATTTTTTTTTCAGTATGAAACGCCATTTTTATTCTGATCCTGCATATAGTTTTCCCAAAACATCAGGACAAGTATAAATTCTGCTCTTTACATTTTGTAGTACGTGCATGAATTTGATAAAAAAAAATTGCAGCTGTAAAGAATATAAATATTCGGACTTGCAACACAACTTGTACAATTTCCACTTTTCACTTCCACATTATGTACATGATTTCTTCTCATTTTCATAATAAAAATACACACATTTACACATTTTGCAATATATGATTTATCCATGATCATATGCTTGCTTTTGGTCTAGTATTAGCACTTAAGTAATATGTACACACGTATATAAA
Organism: Modiolus philippinarum; assembly: GCA_002080025.1. NCBI lineage: Eukaryota > Metazoa > Mollusca > Bivalvia > Mytilida > Modiolidae > Modiolus > Modiolus philippinarum. The sequence continues at coordinate 65,710 of MJUU01027739.1, forward strand.
ACGATTTTTCTATAACTGATCACATGGGCTAATTGTGAAGTCCTGTGACATTTCAAACACTGACAACTGTTAGTAAAACATACTTAGTGTCAGCATAAATAGTTATGAAAGACCTGAAAAAAATTTTATACCCATTTTGGGTACAACTTGCACTGTTAGTTCATACAAACACATCATGAGGTATTTAAAATGATGATATAAAACTGCTGCCGACTGCTTTATTGCAGACGATGAGTCATGATTCAGCGTCCAAAATAATCCACTGACATTGCATCTCGCATCATTTTTTCCATCTACAATTATACAATGAAAATAAAGTCACAATCAAAGATAAATCAATGACAACTAATAAATAATCGTACTGATGCATCAGAATTCTTATAACTCTTGCAATATTGAAATCTTATAATTCTGATAACACCTGTCTGTTGTAACAACCATTTGTCAGTTAATTTTATGTTTTTTGACGATCCCGCATCCACGGCTAAAAAGAACATGGATGTAGTGTTGTTCTACAGTAAACACTTAATGCTAGGGTCCTTTTGAACTTACTATGAGTTTAGAGCATAGTTCACTATTGAAAGCCTCATGGTGACCTCAAGAAGAAGAACAACGATAAAAGCGTTGTTCCATTTCTTGTTTTTACAATGTATTTGTAGAGACTTTTTCTCATGTGCATTTACTCCGTATATTTTCATTGTTAATTTTTCATATTGATGCATTGTTGATGCATCATAATTTTAGTCACTTTTACAATAGTGATATCCTATAATTCTGATCACTTATGTCAGATTAATGTTTCTTCTGACTGCCCTTGCCATATTGATGCATCATAATTCTGATCACGCTTGCCATATTGATGCATCAAAATTCGACTTATCTTGTCATATTGATGCATCAAAATTATGATCGACCTTGCCATAGTGATGCATCAAAATTCTGATCACTCTTGCCATATTAATGCATCAAAATTCTGATCTATCTTATCATATTGATGCATCAAAATTATGATCGACCTTGCCATATTGATGCATCCTACTTTTCATATTGATGCATGATAATTCTGATTACTCTAGCCATATTGGTGCATCACAATTCTGATCACTCTTGCAAAGCTGATGCATAATCTGATCTTTCTTGTCATATTGATGCATCAAAATTCCGATCTATCTTATCATATTGAAGCAACTAAATTATGATCGACCTTGCTTTATTGATAAATGATAAGTCTGATCGACCTTGTCATATTGATGCTTCATAATTCTGAACATTCTTATCATGTTTAAATATTTAAGTTTGTTGATAAACAAGCGAGTCAAGTCAGAAAAGAATTTTTAGGTAAGGATACAGAAAACTTTTGGTTTTGTTGGGAAGACATTTTTGTTCTTCAGAAAAAACGGGGAAATGGTGCAATTCAATATACTTCGTTTAACTGTTAACCCTTTTGAATAAAAAGATATAATTGTGAGCATTTATATACTTCCCTAATAATAAACAATTAAAAATCTTACATCAGCCTTTGGACACATCGGTACTACACATCTTCGTTTTTCCCTGGAAACAGGGCATCCCATACCACCTCGCTTTGGCTTTTTCAGAATTTTCCGTCGTCTTTTCTGAACTGCATTTTCTCCACAACTTTGAGAACACTGTGACCATGGCCCCCATTCACCAACTGTACAGTCAATAGCTACAAAAACATATCCATGCCTTGTTTAAAATAAATTTAGAAGAACAATGATCAAAACATATTAATCAGAATGTACTTTTCATTATAAAATGGGATACAATGAATTGTCCAATAATATTCCATTTGGGCATTCACTAAGTATACACAAATTATCAAGGGTTAAGAAGTCTTGGTGTCACTATAATTCATCACTTCGGTAATATTTTCAAATGGGTACCATAATTCTTGGGTTGGCTAAAACAGTGTGTAATCTAACGATACTTTGATATTATCAATTGTATGTACAAAAAAAAAATGAAAATTGAACAACTATGGCATTTTCCTTATGCCGATTTGTTTTACTTTTTATTCACTATCGTAGCATAAGAAGCACCAAACCTTGGTTTAAATATTCCATTGCATTGTTCATACAACAAAATTCCACGTGCAATGAAGAATTACGTTACTAATGATTCCTCAGTATATGTATAGCTGATTTTGGTTTTGGATTCACATCTGTCCTCCATCAGATTTTACGAGTTTTGGGATAACGGCATTCCAAATGTTTTAAATTGGTCAGCACAGACGGGACATAAGTTGTCGAAACTGCCATATGCAAAAACGTAAGCGTCATGTGTAAAATGTAATGTATGATACCAAACTTAGTCCACAATCTAGTCATCTCGGCAAACCCCATCTCACAAGTTGTAATGTAGGCTAGAGAAAGTATACAACAAGATGTGTTTGTGAAACACTACATATGCCCCAAGATTCTACAGTGAAATATATAAAAATACCCAATTTTGCCCCTTTTTGACCTTTGTGACTTTGACCTTTGACCTAATTTTTGCATATTTATGTTCCTCTTGACAAGACCTATACACTTGCTAGGTAGTGAAAGTCTATCTAACATAGTTAAAAAGTTACCATAAAACACCCAATTTAACCCCTTTATTCTGAAACAGATGAAGCCCCTTTGGGCCTCTTGTTTATTGGAATGGTTTATATTGTTAAATGTATTTGTTTAAGCATGCTATAAGAAACCTACAGAAAAAATACTGCATCAAGATCAGACAAAAAATTTAATTTTTTTTTTCATTTGTGCCCCTTTGGTCCTCTTGTTTCTCAAAAACGGTAAATGCTACCTCAAATCTGTTGGCATACTACAGTTGCGAAATTTTATTAGCAATAACATAAAACAAACCCTGTCTCAATAGGATAAATAATAAGGATTGTACAGTCAAATATGTGATAACAGCCAATTTCACCCTTTTTGACCTCTGTGACCTTGACCTTTGACCTGACTTAATTTTTTTTGCATATTAATGTCCCTCTTGACTAGACCTATACACTTGCCAAGTATGAAAAATCTATCTTACATAGTTCAAAAGTTATAGCCAAGGTTAAAGTTTCGGACGCACAGACACACAGACACGCAGACAACCAGACACACAGACACACAGACAGGACAAAAACAATATGCCCCGATCCTCGTTTGTGCCCCTTTGGGCCTCTTGTTTCTCAGAAACGGTAAAATCTACCTCAAATCTGTCGGCATACTACAGTTGCGAAATTTTATTAGCAAAAACATAAAACAAACCCTGTCTCAATAGGATAAATAATAAGGATTCTACAGTCAAATATGTGATAACAGCCAATTTCACCCCTTTTTTACCTCTGTAACCTTGACCTTTGACCTGACCTAAATTCTTTTTGCATATTAATGTTCCTCTTGACTAGACCTATACATTTGCCAAGTATCAAAAATCTATCTTACATAGTTCAAAAGTTATAGCCAAGGTTAAAGTTTCGGATGCACAGACAGACACACAGACACAGACAACCAGACACACAGACAGGACAAAAACAATATGCCCCCGATCCTCGATCTGGGGGCATAAAAATCACATAAACTCTTCTAAAGCCTAAGTAAATGTCAACAAGAATCGAAAGTAGACAATACGTAGACAGAGCTATACAAAAGGGAAATGCCATTTTAACAAAAACCTACATAATTGTCAAAATCTGTCAAAAGTTGCATTCAAGTTTCAAGTTCAGTGGCTGCATCTGTCACTTAAATGCACGAGAATGCATTTGAATTGATTTTGTTGTGATAGTGTATATAACAGATAATTTTCCAGAAGATTTAATGCATTCGCAAAATTAGTATCCTGAAGGAAATAAATTCACAGGAAAATGGCCATGCCTCTTTCTGCGAGTTCATATAGGGTCTGTAAGTCTCGTCATGTGACAAGGAGAATTCACGATAAAATTGAAATTTGAAAACGAACCCGCCAAAACATGACGTTTATTTTTTGTCTAGAACGTCATATGTTATAGTGCAAAATTCAACTTCCAGGTACAAAAATTGTACCAGGAAGTTTCAAAATTCAACGAGACTTACAGACGTATTACACCACCTACTTGTAAGTTCAAAACAGATGCGGATTCTGTTCCAAATGTATACTTTCTTAACAAAAAGACTGAAAGTTCAATAAATTGAGCTGAAATAAATGTTAAGCTACTTACGACATTTTGATAATTTACACTTCTTCTTCCTCTTTAACTTTCTCGGACATGGTTTTCCACCATTTGAATCTTTTATTTCAATTGTTCTTGTTCGTGTGACGATACCACGTCCACAAGTAACAGAACAAGCCGACCAATCGGTCCATTTTGATACCTTACAGTTTATTGGAGGCCCTAGACTTGGGTCATGTTTTGTACGTTTTAGTTTATGTCGTCGTCTCTTATTCTTCTTGTTTCTGTGTTTCCTATTCAATTTCTTCATTTTCTTCATTTTCTTCCGTTTGATTGAGTCATCTATTATTTTTTCTTTCTTGTTGGCAATGATAACATCTTCTATAACTACTGAGTTTAATCTTGGATCTACTTTTTCTGAATGTCAAAAAATATATACATCTGTTAAATACTTACTTATGAAAATAGGTATCAAAGCATGCTTTCCTACACCAAAATATATTTTGTTTAAACACTAATGCTTTATCAATAAAAGTAAACATATTCGTGCATTCATGCAGAATTATTAAAGATTGATTAATAGAATTGAATTGTGAGTCGTATTAAACATTTTTGGCAAAAAAAGACAGGAAAATCCAACACCAGAATGCAAAAAAATAAGTAGAAAAGGGACGGATAAAATTATGAGCAAAGAAAACAAAAAAATAACCATAAAAAAAAAGGATATTAAAAGCACATGTTTAGAAATAACAAAAGAAAGTACTGAATTGCACGTGGTCATCATAAGCTTTATTATATTTATCAGTGACTTTTCAATCAAAATCAATCTTTTCCAGCTCTCTGAGAACATAAAATATACTTGAATTTGCAAAAAAAAACCTGAAACTGTAGTGTTAAACTTCACAATTATTGTCTGGACAATTAACCAAATTTGGCATTAAACTTTACTTTGGAAACCAAAAAAATCGATCCCATATCGATTCATCTAAACATATGAATACATACCATTTGAATAGGATGTGAAAATATCGAATAAAGATTGCTCATAGATATTAATATTATAAAGTGAAGAAAGGAATATCAGAGGGATTTACAAAAAAGTACTACAATGTCGTTAAAAGTTAATTGATACTAGTCGCACCGTTCTATAGCTCTCACTTGTTAAAGTTTGGAATTTCACATTTCACATTTATTGATATAGTGGTTGCACCGTTTTATAGCTCTCACTTGTGGTAACTTTTTATTAATAAAGTAGTCGCGCCGTTCTATAGCTCTCACTTGTTAAAAGTTGGAAAGGTAACTTTTTATTAATAAAGTAGTCGCGCCGTTCTATAGCTCTCACTTGTTAAAAGTTGGAAGTTACCGTTTACTGTTACTAGTTGCACCGTAACGAAAATAAACAGCAATAGCTGTAGTTAACTTGTGTACAATGATTCTAGAAGATGGCATTCATTTTCTGTTTTCGATATTTCGCTAACTTCAATTACAGTTACTTTTGTTATTGAAATGGATAACCTTTCTATGAGGGAAAAATGTCCATGTATAATTCAATGATCCTCTTTAAATAAACTATAATTTCAAAAAAAGAAACAAAACTAAAACATCGGTAAAGTATTTTTGCATGACTTTACATTTTATCAGATAACCCAACGGTCCTTATATTAACGAAGCCTTATTGTAATAACTTAACAAATCAGTACCCATATGATCCCTGCAGTAGGTGTTACATTCGTTTAGGTTTTCAAATCTATTGTCATTTCCTCTACATCCACCATATTTAAACGGGAAACATTGTTTGCGTTTATGGTTATAGTGCCAACGTCGAAAAGAACCAGTGCATGGTCCATTGTAAGACGGTTGTAAGCAGATTGCTGAAATTACAAATGCATCTTTTCAAAATCGCTGTGGAATAAAATATTTTTGGTAAAACAGAATCATAAAACATGAACATGCAGAGTATAATTTATATGATAAAAAGGTTTTGATAATTGAAATATCCAATTGTTATATCCATCACCTAATACATTTCATGCAATTGCAAATTATTTAGATAAATAAAGTCAGTGTTGGGTGGGAGTATACTTTACTAGAAACAAATGACCGCTTCAGACTCTTAACCATAAAAGAAAGGCAATTCGTTACTGATGTCGAGAAGGTCAATTTATTGACAGATTCATAACGTTCATATAACTTACAAATGACCTACCTGTAAAGTTCTTCATCTTAAGGGCTTGTTTACAGTCCTTAACACGACCAACACAAAAGTCCTTTTCCATGAGATGTAAACCACAATTATCTGTTTGATTACTTTTCCGAAGAAACATCCTCCATTTTTCTCGAATACCAAGACCGCATGTAACACTACATGGTGACCAATCGGACCAAGGTGTAATAGCACAAATGTCATCTGGTTTTCTGATTGGATCATGGCGGACAACAAAATCGTCCGGAAGTTCTTTTTGTCCTCTGTCTTTCTTACAGTCACCTAAACAAGATTTTGATTGTTTCAAAAAATCTGGACCACCACAGATGGATGGCTGAATGTGGGGATTTCTAAGAACTCTGGTTCGATGTAAGGTTCCAACACCGCATGGAGTATCACAAGCCGTCCATTCTGACCATTCATTTGTTGAACATTTTTCCATTTCTGAAAATATACGCTGAAGAATATATACGTGATTTTGTCTAATTCAATTCTCGAAAAACAGTACGTTTCATTTCAAAACTTTCTTTCAGTAGAAAAAAATAAACATATGAAAAGTGACAAACTGTACAATCTCCATTTGAAATTTGAAGAAAAAAAATAAAAAAAATAGTATCCTGCTATTACAATTAAATTACAATCAAAACTTGAAATTTGAATGTATTTGTTAGAAATAGTAAAACCATTTGCTACAATGGTGAATACACTAATGAGATATCAATAATGGAGTTAATTAAACATATTGTGGTTAATTCCTTCGTCCCCTATTAACAAATATATATTTTATACCAATTTTAATCATTTTTTTCATTATATAATTTGATGCAACATTTATTTGATTTTAATCTGAAATCAATCAATTCAATTTGTTCAACATGCAAAATGGTTGATAAAAATGCATTCGCCATGCGTCATGCTAAAGTACATCCCTTTGTAAACGCCATACAACTTGCTACTTACTTTGTCGCAAACGTTCAGCTGTAAGGGGAGATAACAAATAAATGGGCATACCAATTAGCAATTGTATCATAAATAGCAGCTCAGACAAACAATGTCATTTCAAGAGAATAAAAAATCCCGTTTGCCCTTAGTGTAAAAGTAAAAGCTGTAAACACATAAAAACGAAGAAAAGATCTCTCAGATACCTTCATATATATTTGTTTATAGATATAGAAGATATATACATATAGTTTTTGCAGTTTATCGCTTTCTAGTATTTCGGCAATAATTTTACACTTGCATAGCATATACGCCAGAGCATAAATAGACCCTTTTGCCCTTTGTGTCAGAGTAAAGCTGTAACCTTATAAAAGGAGAACAGTTCTGTTGGATGCCTTTATACATATTTTTTAAAGATATAAAATAGATATAGGGCCTATATATCGTTTTGCAGTTTATCGCTTCGTACTATTTCGTAAATGATTTTACACTTTTATAGCTTAGATATGCCAGCATCATTTTATAGATCAATATGAGGTATTATATACAATGTAAAATTCTCACAACAAACTGAACTAAATCATTCATTTAAAATACTTTAGAATCATTCAGTATTGCAAGCATATATATCGTGTGCATATATTTGAAGGGCAATATAGAAAGAACAGGATTCATTCACGACCAGATATGAAAAGCTGTTGTACACATACCAATTTTCTTTTTCATCATCATCTTCTTTTTCATCATTTCTATCAAATCTGCTGCACTTGTATCTTCTGTAGAGTCGTCTGTATCCTTTGTTTTACAGATCTCTTTTGTTTTAGTAAAAACAAGTCTTCCCATGGGTTTGATTTTCTGTTTACCGTAAAACGGTGATTCTATATGGTTCGGATATGTATTGGTAATTCTGTGAATATTCTGCTTTGGGTTAGTTTCTATATTGTGAGACTGTAACAGAAAACGTAATTCATTAAATAATGCCAATTTTAGCTGCAAATTATTTATTTTCAGAATTACTTTGTGATTACATTGTCTTTGAACTTCCATTGTTCATTTATATACTTTCATTTTATAAGAAAAGTTTAAACACGATCTCAAATGTTATCCATTTGAAATGAATGTAAAAAGTGTCCTTGGTAATGTGTGTTCAAGTTATCCTCTAAAAAATCCATATCTATGCTAAATATTAGTATTCCTGATCACTGTGTCTTGATATATAGAATTGAATTGATTGATTGTGCATAACACATTTTTCTCCGTCATGGAACAATCAATTTTGGAATTATGTAATATTTCCTTCTTTGATGTACGAACAGCTGGAGCGCTTTAAATTACCCCCCCCCCAAAAAAAAATGAACAGTACTATTTGATTTAGAGCAATACTTACAAAATATGATAGACCGCTGTCAGTTCCGGCGTCCCATGGGTACAGATCTACTTCTATCCTATCCGCCCAGGTACAGTTTTTTGGTTGGCACATATCTAGTTTACTCACACCTATTATGATAGAATGAAAACAAAGGAATATCAGCAATACTGAAAGATTTTCGAAACGATATTTTATAATTTCATAAACATTCATGTCATTGGACTTGGAAAAACTTAATTTATCTGATAATTCATATTAAAGAAAAATGACAAAGATAGACAATCGACATGTTCTGTTTTTGAAAAACTTCATTTTTCTGATAATTCATATTAAAGAAAAACTAGTAATTATAACAGACACAGATAGACATGTTCTGCATGCCTCATTAATACTTATCGAACGTTTACGATGATAGATGGTACATAATGGATTATCATTGCTAGTTATCATGTAAAAGTAATTTTAGCCCATTTCTGCCACACCACAACTTCATTTTTCTTTATTTATAGTTTTCATTGTCAATTACATCCCTCACAGCATATTATATTTTCATTAAATGCACATGAATAGCTTAAGTATTCACCTGGCAACAAATTTTTCACCTTGCAACACATTTTTGTAAAATGTTGTTTCTCGTCACTGTCAGACAGATAGGCATATTAAGTAATTATCTATGGGTACTTTTTCTTCATTTAATTGATATTACTTACATAACACAAAAATAAATACTTCATTTACAAGTTTTAAATACCTTTGTGATGTAATACGGGAAAATAATTTAAATTCAAGTAACTTTGACATTCCCTGCCTATTAATTTAAACACGAAAAGCTTGCCTGTCATATCTATCAAATTCTGTTTGATAGACGCCAACATCTTCAATATTTGTATGCTCATTCTAATTATTAGCTTAGACAAAACAGAATCATGGTAAACAATTTAGCTCCAGTAATTCCATGCATTTCATATTTCTGCACTTTTAGGGTCTTTAAAAACATTTGTTGGTATTTTTTTTTATATTGAAATTCACTATTTTTTTCGGAGTAAATGCAAATGATGCAAAATCTCTACAAATATATATACATGCTAAAATAAAGCAACTGAACAATGCTTTTTATTGTTGTTCTGTATCTTGAAGTCCCCATGAGACCTTCAACATGAGCTTTCTTAATACATCATAGTTAGCACCGTTTTGAGCGGAATTCATTGCTAGATATCGAACAACGCTACAGCCATGTATCTTTCCTTCATGTGGGACTGCCAACACACATAAATATCACTGGCAAAGCGTTCATCTGTTGCCCGACATAGAGACTCACTTAAGACAGTCACAACAGGCCACTCACCAAGTCAACTGGAAAATAAAGGGCTACGCCAGGCGCAGCATGATATGACCGCAGCATGTCGACCACTGAAATTTGAACTAAAATGAATGTGAAAACAGTAATTTGCTGGACACAATAAGGACCTTGACACATTAATTAACTGAACACAAACTAGTGAAAATAAAAATTAGCCCTTTTAATCCCTTATTACTAGGATATCAAAAGAGCTAAGAAATTCTGTTGACTACCATCAAGAGAAATCCAAAGAAAAAATAAAGATTTTGAAATATTGCAATTTTGCCCCTTTGACCTATTCTAGCCTGGAAACCAAAAGAGCAACGCAAAATATACTGTTATATCACTGAAAGCTTACAATGAGAACAATCTAAAGATACAAATCCCATCAAAATCTAATGAAAAATAAAGACTTCACATATTTCTAATAATTGCAATTTTGACCCCTTTGACCCCTTATAGCTCGGAAATGGTAAGAGCTACATCAAATCCGTTACATACTTCTGAAAGCTTACATTGAGAGGAATCCAAAGAAAAAAATCCCATCAAAATCTGATGTAAAATAAAGATTTTACATATTTCTAAAAATTGCAATTTTGGCCACTTTGACCCCTAATAGCTCGGAAACGGTAAGAGCTACACCAAATCAGTTGAAATACTACTGAAAGTCTACAAAAGAAAAAATCCCATTGAAATCGGATGAAAATAAAAATTTGAGGTATTCTGCATGTTTGGAATTTTTGCCCCGTTGGGCCCCTCATAGCTTGGAAAAGAAACAAGTTATCAAGAATCTAATGGTGCAGCGCTATGTAAATTTTTCATAAGGAATCCAATGCAAAAAACTGCATCAAAATTGGACTAAAAATAAAAAAAAATAATTCTTTTTTAAATTTGCCCCTTTAGGGCCCCATTTATCTCGTGAACAGTACATGCCACGTGAAATCCGTTGATTTGGAAATTTCCTCAGGAAGACACTGAAAGATCTGATAAATAATAAAGATTCTACAGTCAAATATATGAAGACATCAAATCTAACCCTTTTTGGCCCCTTTTTTAAAAACGGGTGGGGCCACAATGACCAAAATAAAGCCAAACCTTCCTTTTGTGCCAAGGAACATTGTGTTAAAATTTCATAAGGATTGGTCCATAAACTAAAGTTATTGACCAAAAACAAAAGTGTCTACAGACAACGACGACAACGACGACGACGACGACGACAGCACCATACCATTATTTTTGCGGTCGTATAAAAACTCGGCATAATATAATCATAAGATGTGGGAATTATAAATAGGTTTTCAAAATAACATTTTGGGATTACAAAAATGAAAATGCCAACTTTTGAAAGTATGGCAGTATATTCGTATGAGACATTCTCTGAAGAACAAGTACAACACAAATGACATTTATATAAGAGACATGGGCAGTATAATACCGAAGGAACAATGGAAGCGATGACCACAAAAATCGAAGTCCAAAGACAAGGCAAAAACGGCAACAGAGAAAAACAAAACAAGATCATACATTATGGATTATTTTCCGAACAAATCATTTTATTCACAGTATATAATGAACATTTTATAAAGCAACCACTCTCGCGCTGGGGAGTAAATATCCATTTTGTGCTTATTTTTTCGTATTGTCATACTGTTCCTCGAGTTGGTTGTTGTCTTTTCTTTGTTTCCGTTTATGTCTTCTTCACTCTGTTTTTAGACAAGAGTATCAAAATTTGATTTTGAATTCATTCTTTCTATTTTTTAAAACATAAATAGTACATGTCGTTGAAACTAAATCATAATCCGTGAAAACATATTATCAGAGACTTACCAACGCACCAATCTTGACTACGTCTAATCATAGACAGTAGACACACTATCAGAAACTTACCAACGCACCAATCTGAACTAGGTCCAATAATAGACAGTAGATATACTATCAGAAACTTACCAACGCACCAATCTGGACTAGGTCCAATCATAGACAGTAGACATACTTTGAGAAACTTGCCAACGCACTAATCTGGACTAGGTTCAATCATAGACAGTAGACATACTATCAGAAACTTACCAACGCAACTATCTGGAATAGGTCCAATCATAGATAATAAACATACTTTGAGAAACTTGCCAACGCACCGATCTGGGCTAGGTCCAATCATATACAGTAGGCACACTATCAGAAACTTACCAACGCAACAATCTGGACTAGGTACAATCATAGACAGTAGACATACTATCAGAAACTTACCAATATACCAGTCTTGACTATAGGTCTAATCATAGACAGTAGAGATACTATCAAAAACTTACCAACGCAACAATCTGGACTAGGTCCGATCATAGACAGTAGAGATACTATTAGAAACTTACCAACGCACCAATCTGGACTAGGTCCAATCATAGACAGTAAGCATACTATCAGAAACTTACCAACGCAACAATCTGGACTATACGTCCAATCATAGACAGTAGACATACTATCTGAAACTTACCAACGCAACAATCTGGACTAGGTCCAATCATAGACAGTATAATTACTATCAGAAACTTACCAACGTACCAATCTGGACTAGGTCCAATCATAGACAGTAGAGATACTATCAGAAACTTACCAACGCACTAATCTTGGACAAGGTCCAATCATAGACAGCAGAGATACTATCAGAAACTTACCAACGCACCAATCTGGACTAGGTCCAATCATAGATAGTACACATATTATCAGAAACTTACCAACGCACCAATCTGGGCTAGGTCCAATCATAGACAGTAGAGAAATTAAATGATTATGTTGGTTTACTTTGATCTGTGCATCTAAGCTTTTCTTGGTTATGTCCCATTCACCCCACAGTGGTTGGGTTTTAATTACTGTCAATATTTTATCACTCTAGAACATAAAAGATTAAGGTTGATAGTCAATGAAATTAAAAAGTCATTCTTAATTATTTCTCAAATCAGATTCACCAATAAACGTAATATAGCTGGTTAGGATTAAGATCCGTAATGAAAACAAAAACTATTTACGCAACACATGTTTATATAATTCATTGACAAAATTATACTATTTAGACAAGCCAATCTATTCACTGCTTTGGTGTGTGTAAAAACTTTTAACACAGATTTAATTTTATCTCTTCTCTTCTATGCATAAATATATTGTCTTAAAAATAAATAGTGGTTTATTCAATTTCAAAATTTATTATGTTAACACGTCCTTAGCATACAAATGTCAAGCTACTTACAATTAATTTTTCGAGACAAAGAAATGTCAAAAACTACCGTGTCCTTTAGTGCATAGTTTTTAACTGGCAGTAAAATAAATATCACCCTTTTTTTTTAGATATTGTCTTTCTCAGACGTTTCTAAAGTATTGAAATGCTATCTATAAAATGTTTATCTAGAAAAAAAGTATAACAAGCCCTTGTGTGGAAGTTTTTTGAAATTCAAATTGAATTCGCACTAGTTAATTCTGATCAGTTTAATTGACAATGGAGAACCGTTGTCAAAATTCGCATTCAAATACGCATCGTGTCCGAACGTCTATGAAGTTCAAGCGAATTGGACTTTTAATCCGAATTGCAATGCGCATTCCCATACAAATTGAGGAAATGACCTGTGGAAAGAATTAGCGTTTAATTCGAATTGAATTCGAATTGAATCTGAATTAAACGTTCCATGCGAACAGGGCATTAATCAGACTATTCTTGGTCCCTAATCTACAGGTAAGAGGGTCCCTAATCTACAGGTAAGAGGGTCCCTAAAACATCTACAGGTAAGGAGAATACTCTTAAGCTGCTGACATAGTTATTGATTTGGTTTCCAATGAAAACATTTATATTTGGTTTCGGATTAAGAAAAATTTGTTCCTGTCTCGAATCTAACTGAAATATTGTCTGTGGTTCGTTAAGTAAATTTTAATTACTCCGTATATCATTGCTGGTAATCGGTTGCAAGCAAAACACTTGGGTCTGTAAGGAATCTGTGAGGAAAATTTCCGATTATGACGAAAGAGGCTATAAACAACATCGTTGAAAATACGTAGTGCTTTAAAAATTTGAAAAATATTTTCATTGCTTGAACTTTGAACTATCAAAGAATTAAATGGATTCACAAATTTGATACCTTTAGACAAAGTATAACTTTCGCAATCTCAATCGCCACATGAAAAATAAGATAAAATTTAGACTCGCTTTTATTCTCAATTTGGACTCCCAATGTAGTTGACCGTATTTCGGTATTTAGATTCTTCCGAGTAACATTTAAGAGGAAATAGGTCCAAACACGGTCAGTGTTGTCGGTTTCCGGCACGAGGAGATTCCTTCTGAGTCATTTAATAAGTTCAAATTTTTACTTAATTTGTGGTAAAAAGTAGTAAACAAAAGATTTTTCAGTTGATTTGAATGATTTTCTTTATTGATAAATCTGCTCTTGTTTACGACAACTCAGATACAGCAAGTAAAATTGGAGTTCGTATAAGGTTTCAGAAACTAGCCAATCTATTCAGCATTCCGAATGTGCTCAATCAGGAAAACAATAACATTGATATTTTGGGGTCTTTGAATCTGTTTCAATTTCATTTTAATTCCAACAAAACTAAATATATCGTCAATTTCATTTTGAGTCCTGAAACCAAAATATATGGAAAAAAAACTATCACAATTTTTGTCTGATTTTTGGTGCTCCGATCGATGTTGCAAAGTTTTTTTTGTCTTTAGTTTAAAAAATAATGAAACACTGTATCACAGCATAGCATTTTTTATTTGCAATATTCAAGCAACACAAAGTCATTTTATTTTTTGTTGAAAAATACGCGAGTTGCAAAAAGCTGTAAAATTCAATAGTCATCTTTGTCAAATCTGGAAATTCTTCTCGCGAAGTTCTTTTCAGTTCTGCTTGTGCGGATTACCAGTCGTGTAAATGGCAATTTCCAAAATTAAATGACAGATTTCAGACGATCTCACATGAACTCATCTTTGAATCGCGCCACTCAGAACTGTTTATTTCCTGTAATCATGACTTTCTTAAAAATATGCTTTCACATTGGAAGTATGTTAAAGGGGGACAGGACTTTGTATTAGAGGTTTGAGCTTACGGAAGAAATAGGTATTTACATTCGATCAAAATCAGGAATCGATATATCTTTACCTCAAGTAAGAAGTTCGCCGTCTTATTATAAAGAAGGAATTTCTTGCATTCATTACAAGATATCCCAGCTTTTGTTTCGTCTCACGGATTTATCTTGCTTTTTTATCATGATGTCATCAATGGATCTTACATGTTTGGAGATGTCAGGCGTAAAAATTAAAATGCTATTCTTATAGACTGTTAATTCCATTCTTATTTTGTCGGGCAATGGATGACAGCAATTGTAAGAATACAGGATGTACTACATTTGTTGCAATACATTTAAATCGTTTTTCAGTGACGACAAACATGACAAATATACCAACTGGACTTGTCAGGATATGATAAAAGCATTAAATTTTCTTCTTGATAATATTTTTGTTCGTTTCGGGGATACAGTCTATCAGCAAAAAATAGGTATTCCTATGGGTACCAACTGTGCACCTCTCATATCAGATTTATTTCTTTATTGCTACGAGTCACAATTCATGGCAACAATTCAAAAAGACCCTACTAAACAGCATTTAGTGGATAAATTTAACAATACATATAGATATTTGGACGATATTTTGGCTTTAAATAATTCTGAATTTTCTAAATTTACAGATGAAATTCATCATGCAGAACTTACTTTAAAAAATCCAATAGCAGCAGTGATTATACTCCTTTTCAAGGAAAGTTAAACACTAAGGTTTATGATAAAGGGATGATTTCTCCTTCCCTATAGTCAATTTTCCCCATCTCGACGGCGATGTTCCGTTAGCCCCTTCTTACGGGGTTTACATTTCACAACTTGTTCGATATGCACGAGTATGTAGTGATGTTTCTGACTTCAACGACCTAAATCTTTGTCTCACTGAAAAACTTCTGCATCAAGGGTTTAGATATCATAAATTGATAAAAACATTCTCTAAATTTTAGATACATTGACTTATTAAGAAAATTTGGTTCTACATGCAGGGCTCTTATACATCAGGGCATTTCACATCCAAACTTCTATGGAAATACCATTTACAAAGCGCATAAATTCAAAAATTGTCCTTCCAAACTTATTAATCCGTTGAAAAAACTTATTCATAAAGGATATAAATACAGCATTGTTGTTAAGTTTTTGTTGGCAAAAATATTGATCATCTAATAAATGCTTTACACCATAACTAAATTTAAACAATTTTTCATATTGGCAGTATTTGGCATTGCACAATATCATGTTCTTTTTACATAATTGATGATGTTGTTATACCAAATCTATTTAGAAGTATTTCAATTGAAGTTTCATATGTAAGAAAGCTTGATATCATATTCAACGGAAATTATGTCCTTAGCTGGCTGTCAGTAACTGCGAGCGTTTGTCCGTACAGTACCTGTGTGTATTGTCTTCATGTTTTATGTACTTCATTGTAAGGGTACTCGTCTTGATAAGTTGGACTTTTTTCTAGTTTGATTTTTACTGTGAGTCTTTTTGTGTATTTATTTTTTAGTCATTCACCACACATGGGGGGAGGGTTTGGATCCAAGAAAACGAGTTTAACCCCACTGCAATTTTTGCGCCTGTCCCAAGTCAGGAATATGTTGGTCATTGGCTTGTCTTTGTCTTCTTATAAAATTTTAGTTTCTTGATATTTGGGTTATTGGATGTGGTTTGTTTCCATTGATTTATTCACTTTTTTACCTTTTTGGGCCATTTAGGGCTTGCTATATGCTGTGAGAAGACCGTACGGTGACCCCTAGATGCTTTGTTTTGGGTCGTTTTAACCTGGATATGGGATGTTGTCTCCTTGACATTTACCCCATTTCCTTTCTTTTTCATATTTGCCAGTTGATTTTATGTTTGTTGACGATCCCGCATCCATTACATGATAAACATGGATGTAGCGTTGCTTGACATCCAGCAATGAATTCCGCTTAAACCGGTGCTAGGGGTCGTCTCGAATTTACTATGAGGTATGAGCATAGCTCATTGTTGAAGGCCTCATGGTGACTTCAAGATGAAGAACAAAAATAAAAGCGTTGTTCCATTGCTTGTTTTTCCCACGTATTTGTGGAGATTTTGTCTCATTTGCTTTTACTCCATATCCCTTCATTGCTTATTTTGCAATACTAGGAGTATTTTATTTTCTAGGGTACACTGCTTTTCTGCGCTCGTTCTGAATAAAGCTGAAACCTTGCCAGCTAATCGTTGAACGACAATCCAAAAATTATTCAATGCATATTATATTCAAATTTGAGAATACTCAAGTACATAATTTATAGCATCATATGCATGGGATCAAATAGATATACTGTCAAAACCTCATACAGGACGAATAACTAAATACCGAGGTTACTGTGAATTTACCTTCTGCATATGCGCATTGCGACAACTTATGTCTCTTCAGTGCAGATAAAATCTAAACGTTTGGAAGACCATATACTCAAAGATATTTAAAAACTGATAGAGAACAAATAACCAATATGATCTAAATGTAAAGCCAAAATTAGCTAAGGACAGAGCTATGCATGAGGGAGATACTCCTTAGTTACAAGTGTTTTGTCCTCATTAATAACATGCAAAAGAGATTTCGTTAGGTTGTTTGTAAAATCAAGACCACATGTAGAGTTCAAACATTTTAAGAACATTTCATCTCAGCAACTATTTTGAATTTTCAAATTATATCCGTTGGGATTATTTTTGAAGAAACCATGTCACTTAAGAATATCATAAAGAAAAGTAAAATGGTATCAGATATTCATGACACGCCCTAAGCTAAAATTTTGTATTACTTCTGGGGTAATGCGATGTAAGTATGATAATTAATGCTAAATTCCACTGAGGTGTACTTTTATATTAAATAAAATCCGATCAAATGATACAAAGGCAAATGGACACTAGCTGTGTCCGTCATATTCCTTTGTAAGCAATGAATAAGGCCAACCAACACCTGCCACCATTATTGAAAAAACAGTGTTTCGTTTGAATGTTCTTAAATAAAGGCATTTGAGACTAATAAACAGATGTTGATTAATATATATCTTTACCTGGTCAAAATATAATTGGTCAATTTGATAAATCGGAGCTAAACCGTATGCCATAAAAAATTCAAAGCTTTTCACAAAATATTTCAATATTTTTAAGTTCAACTTTTGGCTTTTAAAATCAAATAAATAAAAGCTTGATGTTTCCACAGAAAAGAATAGAAAAAGTAGTCCGCTTATATTTATTTATAACGTTTTTCCAATAATCTGTTATAGTAACAGTTATTTAAACACATCCATCAAATAAAGTCTTTCTATTTTAATAGTTTTTTAAAGTTTTTTTTTTCTTTTTTTT
>MJUU01027739.1:104184-122209 GCA_002080025.1 Modiolus philippinarum
TGTTTACAAACAGTCCATCGATATAGCTGAAAAATATAACCTAACCGCTGAATAAAAATAACTCTCTCTCGTCGATTTCGTTCAAATGTTAGCTACCATGTTCATGCGAGAATAATAATGACGGAAATGTAGAGAAAATAGTTCATGTCCCGAAATATGTTATTTCAAATTAGAAATTAGTATTTAAAAAGAAGTGAAACTTACAACATATGTCAAAATGTCGTAGTCACAAAGGTAAATATGGGTAGTGGTCAACTTGTAGTGGAATACATATCAACATTGGTCTACATTGTTGAACAAAATCAAATATGTCCGCTCCCTTCAAAGTCCGAGTTCCGTCTAAAGGGTTAGAACAAAGAGACATACAGAAGGCGCCAAAATCAAAGTAACCAATCAGAAAGGGAATTCCTTTACTAAATATAAAATAACTTTGCAGAGTCAAGTCAAAAGTAAATGAACCGTTTTCAAGTTATAATTTTAATAAACAATTTTATTAATAATTTCAAACAATTTTAACAAAGAAAAATAATTTAACAAAGAATTACAAATACAGATACAAAATAATATTAAGCATTAAAAAATGACTCTGCTACACGTACGCCATATAGTCTAACAAAAAAAAATTCCATAATTATTAGATAAATCTGTGCACAGAGCACAACACAAGATTTACCATTTTTTCCGACAGACGGACTACGAATGGACAACGAACACAAAATGAAAGCGATGGAAACACCTCAACCTGACAGGAACGTTGGAATATAAACAACAGTCTGTTGTTGTTATTGTAATATTTTATTGCCAAAAAGGTGACAAAAGGATTGAGCAACACGTTGTCACAACTTACTTAATGTCCTCTCCTTACATAGATATATTCACGGTACATATAACAGCAAGGCATTTTATATTAATATTGTGAATGTAGATTGAGAAACAACAAAATTCAAGAAAAAAGATACTTCTTATAATTTACATTACTTTAACGTTTAGTTTGACGGATATATGAGCGAACGTACTTGAAATAGTAATGTTTTTCATATCATTTGGATTTAATACTTTTGTTTTGGTAGAGTGGACATTCAAAAAAACGTAATGGAAAGCATCTTCGTGTGCAGCACGACATCTGCATTTTTGAGTCATTTTTTGAGAAAGTTCAGCATTTAATGTCTTAATCTCAGTTGTGTGCAAAACATTTAATTTCCTCTCCCCTTCCTCATAATAATTTGGAGCTTTGAAGAATAAACTTCTAATTCTATTTTTAAACGAGGAGATAGTAGGAACATTTCGTGATAGATAAGTCCATACTATTCCAAAGACCTACCGTTGCAGGTATTTAAGAAAGTGACGAGGTTTTCAGTCTACTTCTTGGGGTCACATAATTACTGCTATTACGAAAATCATAATCACTTACACCAGCCATAATCGGCAGTAAGCAATTATATAGGTATGGAGGACACAGTTTGTTATGCATTTCATAAAACATAGTCAATTTACGGTAGTTTCGCCTATTTTCCAAAGGTTACCATCCCTTTTCGAAATACAAGGCTTCTTTACTTTAATATTTTGTTTTTCCGAAACTATTCTTACTGCTTCCCATTGAACTCTTTCTAATTTTTCTATTTCTTTATCAAAACATCCTCCCCAAACTTCGCATGCATATTCTAGAATTGGCCTAATAAAAGTCAAATAAATAGTAGAAAGTGCATTTTTGATAATATAAATTACAATTTCATAAGAACGCAAATTTGCTTGAGAGCTCTATTTATAATTGTGTCAACATGGAAGGCTCATTTGGCATCGAATGAAAAATTTATCCCTAAGTGTTTATGATTTCAACGATTTCAACTTGATCTTCATTAAACATGATATTAAGGTCAGGTACTTGGGTATAAGAAATTACCAAAGCTTTGGTTTTGTTTGGATTAAAATCTACCAATCAGGTTTTAGCCCATTGGTTAAGTAAACTCAGATGACTCTTAATTTCTGTTTCCATGATATTAAAATTTTGGCCCGAATAAGAAAGAGAAGTGTCATCTGCAAATAAACGTGTTATGTTACCTATCAGCTATATCATTAATATATAATAAAAAGAATAAAAGCCCAATACTGATCCCAGGGGAACTTCTGCTCTTACCTTATCTTGGGTGATGGTTCGTTGTTTACTACAACAAACTGATTTCTATCAGTTCAATAATCGTTAATCCAATCTATCAATGTTCCTGATATTCCGTATGACTCTAGTTTTTTTTAATCAAATCTTTATGCCAAACTGTATCAAAAGCTTTAGAAATATCGCACAATATCAAGATAGTAGACTGTTTATTATCAAAATTTTGGCAAATATTGTGACAAATTTCTAGTAATTGATATACAGTTGAGTGACCTGAGAGAAAAACTGACTGATATTCATACAGTAAGGAATTATCTATTAAGTAATTATAAATATATTTGTAGACGACACGTTCCAATTATCTTTCCGACACAACTTAACAATGCAATTGGTCTATAATTTGAACATATAGTTTTATTGTCTTTTTTAAAGATAGGTACAACTCTAGCAAGTTTCAAAATCTTTGGAAGCTGTCTTATTTGGATAGAAGCATCAAATGAAAGTGTATGCTCTTTATATATTACAGTTATGGTGTAGTTCGCGAGAGAATTTTTCATTCGGATATACATATCAAATTTTCAAAGTTTGGCATTTATTGTTTTGTAATTTGTAATTTCCAATGCCATTCCGTTCACCTGTCTATAGTGCCCGCATCACACTATTTTATGATGCCAACATTTCTTACAATCGGCTTGATGAGTACCCTTTGTTTGTCTATATGTTGTAATTGTCCACTAGCTTAAGACACTAGTGCTTTTGTCGGGAAAAGGATGACAGTGATTGTAAGAACGTTTTGCCAGTTTAATTTATGTTTGTTGACGATCCCGCATCCATGACCAGAAAAGACATGGATGAAGTATTGATCGACATTTAGCAAAGAATTTCGCTCAAACCGGTGCTTGGGGCCGCCTTGAACTTACTATGAGGTATGAGCAAAGCTCATTGTTGAAGGCCTCATGGCGACTTGAAGAACAACAATAAAAGCGTTAATCCTTAGCTTGGTTCTACCATGTATTTGTAGAGACTTTGTCTGATGAACATTTACTCCATATTCTTCTATTGTTTATTGCAAACAGTATCCGCAGTAGCTTTTAACATTTGGTGACTGACAAAATCTTCACCACAAGCTTTTCCTGTCACTAAAATTTTTAATATGTCATTAACACCTTTTTCTTGGACAATAGTATTGGACAAAGTAGTATCGGTTCTGTTAGGTATATCAGGTGGAGAGTGGTCATCATCATTTACAGATGAAATTTAGCAGAAATACTCATTTAACATCTCGCCCTTTATTTTATCGTCATACATTAAATTCAAAATGATTGATAATAAAGAAGTTAGTACCTGTACCTTTCATTAGTTTCCTTATTAATGTCCAATACGATTTCGAATCCGTTTTGGAAAAAGAGAATCAATATTCTCATTTGCGTTAAAAAAGAATTGCTCATGTGCAAATTTTGTCATATTTTAGTAAAGTAGATGCGGATGGATGTGTTTCGGATAATCGGCTGTTTTCGTAAACCCGATAAACAGACGGACACAAGCTGACAAGTAGTGATAAGTGCCCTCCTACACGATGAAGTCTGAATCTAGTTGAAAATCATGCAAAACTTTCTTCCTGTGAATGGTAGTTACATATGCTAATTGCAAAGTTCGGAAATGCATTTGAATTGCATAATAAACTGTTTGGCGCAAAGCCCAGCATGATACCACCACAGCATATTGAGCAGGGCCCAGAACAAAATTAATCACGTTGAAATAGTGTAGATGTTACCTGAAACCCGTTACCAAACTCAAGTATCACATTATCTAAAATTTGAACAAAAGTGCATTAAATTCAATGAAAAAAATGAAAGTTATTTTTAACCCCTTCTGGTCAATTTTTCGAAACGGACTTTAATTTTCTGCTTACGCTTTGTGCCTACAAACATCATACTAAAATTTGATAATGATCCGGCTACTAGAACCAAAGTTATGCTATCTACAGACGCTGGCGCCGACTGCGCCTTTCCATAACATGGCCCCAAAAATTTTGCGGTCTTAAAAAAATTGCATATTGAAACTGTATCTATCGAATAACCTGTTCGTATAATGTAATGCATTAACAAAATGTTATTCCTTCATAAAAATGAGGATAAATGACTCTTTTAGCGAATTGCATCAAGCAAGATGAACGCTGCTATTGTTATTGTTTACATAAAACATGCACCATGGAGACGAGCAGAAATGTCTTACTCCGTTTGACTTCAAAGTTAGTTCATTCTAATATCTGAAACTTTCCCGAATGGAACAACTGGAAATCGGTATATTGTCCTGTATTGCGAAACTATCCTATGATCAAATAACAATTTCAGACACAAAAGCCACCTATCAGGCAATTAGACAACTTTTCACAGAAGAAAAGTGTTTTATGTTCAAAGGCTTTGGTATGATTTGAATGGTATGCATCATGTTTTCAACGAACGATCCCTTAGCTGGACAATTAGTTTTAAAATATGTGAAAATAGTGCAAACTTAGTTTTACAGTAGTGCCTGGAGCTAAGTGCCTATGGGCATTTTTGAAACCACAGTTTCAATTTATTCGAAAGATACATATGTCCCGGGACATCCCTAGACTCTCCAGTCCTACCATGTATCAAATAGTATTCTGGATGCCACCTCTCTGTTACGCAGTATTCCAGATGCCTGGTATGAAAAATGGTAGTATTCCAGATGCCAGGGGGAGGGGGGTCGGTACCCTCTTTATGATGTTCTCATTATGTTTGTTACAGTAAACAGTTTAAATACAAGCAAAACGTGATCAGTGGTAATTTGACAATGCTCTTGAATGCAAAATATATTTCTAGTATTATTCTTCATATTTTAGGTTATTTATATGTATGATAGTTAAACTATGGTTGTATTTTTATTTTACAGTGGTAATTGTAGTTGTAACTGTCCTTGTCCTTGCTGTGATTGTAATTGGTTTCCTGCTGTATGGACATTTTCACAAAAATAAAATAACGGTATGTATGCACATAACTAACCGAAATCAGCTTTTTAATACACAAAGATCCATTGTTTGCTTACATCATTTTAAATTGAAACTTAGTATGCCCCCACCGTAAGGCGACAGGGGCATTAATTTTTATCCTTGTCTGTCTGTCTGTTCGTACGTACGTACGTCCGAAATTGTCGTCAAGGATTTCTCAGATTGTGTTTGCAGTATTAATTTGATATTTGGTCTGAAGCTTAGGTATGATGAGTTGTACCGTGTCTCCTCTTTTCAAGTCTGTCACTCATCTACTTAATGTTTGCCGATATCTTTGATTTTTTCCAGTATAACCATATATTGAAATTTTTCGTCAAGGATTTCTCAGCTTATGTATGCAGCAATGATTTGATATTTGGTTTGAAGCTTTGGTTTGATAAGTTGTACCGTGTCTCCCTTTTTCAAGTCGGTCACTTATCTCCTTCCTGTTTGCCGATAACTTTGATTTTTTTCCAGTATACCCATATACTGAAAATTTTAGTTAAGGATTTCTCAGCTTGTGTATGCAGTAATGATTTGATATTTGGTGTGAAGCTTTGGAATGATTAGTTGTACTTCAAGTCCGTCACTCATCTACTTCCACTTTTTTGGAGAACTTTGATTTTTTTTAACAGTAAAGCCATATATTGAAAATTTTCGTTAAGGATTTCTAAGCTTGTGAATGCAGTAATGATTTGTTATTTGGTCTGAAACTTTGGTATGATGAGTTGTACCGTGTCTCCCATTTTCAAGTCCGTCACTCATCTACTTCCTGTTTTGCCGAAATCTATTTGGCGGGGGCATCCGTGTCCCAGGGACACATTTTCTTTTATTTTGTAGAGAGTTTCTAGATTTACTACAAACCGACCTTATTACCATGAGTGCAAACTGTATCCAAGCACAATTTTTGACTGACACATTTTATTTAATTTAACATAGCTCTGTCCTTAGCTGATTTTGGATTTTCAGTCAGATTCTTTAAGTTAATTGTTCTCTATATCAGTTTTCACGATTTTTGGTTCCAAATATTTTGACTTGATTTGCACTGAGGAGACATAAGTTGTCGAAATGGTCATCTGCGTAAATTAATTAAATTAAATACTTTCGTATTTTGTACTTTCTATATATCGATTGATTTGTTTTTTACATAGTTTCTTTAAATTTATCTACTAAAACCAACATTTTGTGCTATAACCTGGTGACAACAGGAAATTCTAATGCACTGATGTTTGTAACGCTAATATTGATTGGATGACGTCAGAATTTCGAGGGGGTAAAATCCACGATTTACCGTGGGAACCAATAGCAAAGTAATGGCGCAGACGCACACCAAACTTCCTGTCATTTAAAAATAGATTTTTAATGGTTTTTTTTGTTTTTTTTTTCGGATTTGCATTAGAATAGAGATAACCAAACTGTATTTTAGGATCTTCAGGGGTAAATCTAAGATTTTAATGTCGCAAACATCCGTTTTCCGGCGACGCGTACTCAGTTTACGACAGTAAAATCTACGATTTACCCTCTCAGATCCTAAAATACAGTATGGTTATCTCCTAAATTGAAAAAAATATATATATTGAAATTATCACATCCTTAATTAAATAAAATACTATCTCCTACGTCCAAAAATAAATATTTAGCTATTGGTTTGGTGTGTCCTCTGTATTAATTTATCTTTCTTAAATACTAAGGAAACTAAATTGTAAATTTTACATGTCCTTACATGAGTGAAATTAATTTTACCTTTATTTTAATTTTGTCTATGATTATTTCTCGGGCATCAACAACACGAACCATGAATTTTCAATAGTTCTTTCTAAGGGTTTGAAAATGACTTTTACGAATAAGCTATCAAATAGGTCTCTCAAAAGTCTTTGAAAACCATATATGCATCACTTAAAGTTAACTGGTGTTGTTAGCAGAGCAGAACAGGCTTAACCTTCAGGAACACCTCATGTCACCCTCCAATGTTACTACCAATAAAATACAGGTCAAAATCGAGTTTCACAAATTTTCCATGCAGCGATTGTCTTGGAGCAGATTCATTGAGTAGATCTAACCAATCAAAGAACAAGGTCAAGGTCGACCCCACCATGATAAGTTTCATTCAAAACAGAATTTTGAATTTGTTTTATTCCATTGATATTGCCTTGTTTACTTAAGTTTACCTGTGCTAATCCAAAATTTTTCTTCATGTGGTATTGTGATACCACAATTGGTATTATGGTACCACAATTGCTATTGTGGTAACACAATTAGGATGAAAAAAATAAAAGATTGCTGTTACTTGTTTCAACTCAATTTTTGCTATCAGACTTAACTTAAATTGGTTGTACATATGAAAAGTCTTTTACGGGAAATAATTTTTTAAATGTGCGATGTACGTCCGAGGAATATTAACAACATAATAAATAAAGTGTACTTTCATTTATCGATAAAAGAACATATTATCAAACTACATTCTTCAATTTCCCACAGATTGTCAGGTAATGTGGGTCAAACGACTAAAAATAATTGATGTTGCATTTTCCACGTTTTCCTTCCATTTGAGAATCTACTATATACATGATTAAGAATATGAATACTGATAAACTATTTAACATTTGTTTTATTGGGAAAACAATTAATGTGTGTGTGATTAATAGATGGCTCGATCGTGATACTAGTACACTAAAATGTACACAACTTGTGTATTGTCTTAGTCAAGTAACTATAAATAGATTATCAAAAGAGCTGCGGACTAACAAAATTGCCATAAATGCCTTATTAGCTAGCCTAGCTATATAGGTAGTTCTTGGGGTTAAGTGAGGAGTACGCTTGCGTAGTGAGGAGAACGCATGCACAGAAATCAAAATGGCGTCTAGTTTCGTCCTGATAAAACGGGGCGGGGTTTAATTTTTCTGTTTCCTTGTGGAAGTTGAAAAGTATTATAAATATTTACTATAGCTAGGTGGTACTGGGAACAGGTTTGTAGAGGATGATGGGATTGGTATTGCAATATCGCTTAGCCAGATTTATAAATATAGAAATGATGAAAAGAATAAGAACAGTAATGTATAAATTTAAAACCAGAAGTTAAAAACTAAAGATGAGGTATTGTGCAATAATCAATAATATACCAGAGACATATATGTCTCTGAATATACAAATACTATAAAAGACTTTTCAATTGTGTTAAACAAAGCGTGATTGTAGTTTATGGAGATACTTAGGCAATGGAGAACGAAAGGTGGAAAGAGATAGAATTGGGGTTTTTGCGGAAGAATAAAGAGCTACCGGTGTTTATTTGTGTGTGCTGTAAAAGGTTTATGTTTCGAAGCCAAGTACACGAGAAAGAATTTGATGCAAAAGATGAGAGGTTGAAAGAAATGTTAAAAGGAGAGAAGCATATATTGTGTGTAAAACGTGTAACTCTTATGTGTGTAAGGAGGCTATACCTCCTCAAGCAATGATAAATAATTTAGAAATGGATAAAACTCCTTTTGAAGAATTAAATACGCTAGAACAACATTTAATTTCTCCAGTTTTACCATTTTACAAAATTGTGATTTTACCTAAGAGTGATCATCGAGCTGTACATGGTCCAGTTGTGTGTGTAAAATCCGACATGATAAAAATAACGAAACGTATTGATTTGAGTATACAAATACATCATGAGCCACCACACCCTTGTCAATCAAACACGCAATTTTCTAACCAATGCTATTCCATAGCCTAGCGTATCGTTTTTATTTCATAAAACCATTATCCGATTTATATCATCCACTTATGTTTATAAAGTCCCCTCGTGTTTTCTAGTTTATTTAAATTGTTGCTTGTCAGGTAAAATATATGTTCCGATAAATTAGCTAGGCTATGGAATAGCCTAGCTATATAGATAGTTCTTGGGGGAAGGTGAGGAGTAAGCTTGCGCAGAAGACTATTGACCAATAGGAATTTCAGATTCTCGAAAATCAAAATGGCGTCCAGCTTCGTCCTGATAAAAGGGGCGGGGTTAAATTTTCTGTTTTCTTGTGGAAGTTGAAAAGTATTATAATCATTTACTATAGGTGGTACTGGGAACAGGTTTGTAGAGGATGATGGGATTGGTATTGCAATACTAGTATCGCTTAGCCAGATTTATAAATATAGATATGATAAAAAGAATAAGAACAGTAATGTATAAATTTAAAACCAGGAGTTAAGAAAAAAGATGAGGTATTGTGCAATAATCAATAATATACAAATACTATAAAAGACTTTTCAATTGTGTTAAACAAAGCGTGATTGTAGTTTGTGGAGATACTTAGGCAATGGAGAACGAAAGGTGGAAAGAGATAGAATTGTGTTTTTTGCGGAAGAATAAAGAGCTACCGGTGTTTATTTGTGTGTGCTGTAAAAGTTTTGTTTCGAAGCAAAGTACACGAGAAAGGATTTAATGCAAAAAATGAGGGGTTGAAAGAAATGTTAAAAGGAGAGAAGCATATTGTGTGTAAAACGTGTAACTCTTAGGGACCGCCCATTTTAACTTGAAGAGGGGGGGGAGCTATCGTTTTTTTTCTAAAAAAATATTTTGGATCTGATTTTGTGTGAAAAAAATATTTTTGGCTGCCAAAATGATGAAAAAAAAATTTTCTGAAGGAGGCTTTCTGCCTAAAAAAATAATGTTCATTTTGAAAAAAATATTTTGTTTATACACGTGAAAAATATAAATAAATGTTTTGCTGTCCAGAAAAAAAGCCATAACCGCCCCCCTTCGGGTTAAATTGTCGGTCCCTTATGTGTGTAAGGAGACTATACCTCCTCAAGCCAGGATAAATAATTTAGAAATGGAGAAAGCTCCTTTTGAAGAATTAAATACGCTAGAACAACATTTCAAAATTTAACTTGGTACTGTTTGAGTGTTAGAGAAGTAACACGTACCATGACTCTTAATTGGTTTTGTCTCAGGGTTAGCAAAAGACATTAACCAATCAGCTAACTGACAAATCTTTCAAAAACATATATGCCTCACTTACAGTGTGACGGGTGCTGTTAACAGAGCAGGACATGCTTACCCTTCCGGAGCACCTGATGTCACTCTCAGTTTCACTGGAGTTCACACTGTGAGTGCCTTTGTTCTGAATGTTGTGGTTTCTGGTTCTGTGCTTTGTGTCTGTCTGGCGTCATTGTTTTTGTGTCTAACGTCATTGTTTTCTGTGTTCTAGTTTTTGCCCTGTCTTTGGGATTCGATTTTTGTGAATTTCACCCCTTTGTTCCTTCGGTATTCTACTGCCGTTTTTTATTTCTCCAGTTTTACCATTTTACAAAATTGTGATTTTACCTAAGAGTGATCAGCGAGCTGTACATGGTCCAGTTGTGTATGTAGAATCCGACATGACAAAAATAACGAAATTTATTGATTTGAGTATACAGATACATCATGAGCCACCACACCCTTGTCAATCAAACACGCAATTTTCTATCCAAGGCTATTCCATAGCCCAGCGTATCGTTTACCATTATCCGATTTATATCATCCATTTATGTTTATAAAGTCCCCTCGTATTTTCTAGTTTAAAACATAAATGCCATTTTTATAGAGCGGATGTGTCCTAAATAAGTCCTCAACCCTTAATCGAAAGCATTTTGTCAGTGCATCTTGTGTATTTTTAGTATTTTTTAGAGATTTTCGCCTTCAAACTAGATACGTTTTTTTTTTGACATGTCATATCAAGATCTTTTCATTGCTTTATTTTTTTTTTTGCTTTATTATGTTTTTTGTATTTTATTATGTATACATATAGATTTTAGATTATCTTGGTGGCCCAATTTAAAAATATTTTGGTCTTCATTTATGTCTAAGAAATAATTACTTATTGGCAATTTAGGCTACGATATTTCTTCTGTTTATGGGGAATTTAATTGTCATTTGCAGATTTTTATTATTATTATATTTTATGTGACAAAGGTGCAACAAAGGAAATGCGTCTGTCGATTGAACTAAAACCTTCCAGTGTACCAGTGTAATCTTAATACACACCACTGAAACATGCATACATGTACCAAATACCAAGTTTATCAATCAAAAGTCTGAAGCATATTTTTAGGGAAGAGATTAGAAAGGGAAGTGTATTTGGCAAGAGCACACATCGAATTGGGACAGCCGTCATATAACCGATCTGGAATGCCAATTTTAAAATCAATATGTTGAGTTAAACCAGGTTCAGTCTCTGATGCATTGAAAGAGAATACAATGTCCCTTAAATTTAAGAAAACAAGATATAAAAATATCTGCCTGCGAAATTCATATTTATGAAAAGAGATTGTGATAATTGAGTTTTAAAAGGTACTACAATAGAATGGCGTCAGTCGTTATACGTGCTTACAGACGAGCATGTCGTGTCTCTAATTGTAAGGTTATGATAGGAAATATCAGAGTAGTAATGCATTGTGCTGTTAACGGTTTTTAAGGGAGTAATATATAATTGTCACAGTAAAATGTCAGATTCTGTCAAAATTACATGAACGTTCTGATTGTTGCATCGCTTCATACAATGTTTTGCACATTGTTGTTTTGAAAACATACCTATTTTACTGCGTCGACTATTTTAAAGATAGCACTTGTTTGTTTTTAAGGTCTTTCACCACAGTAAAAGACCTTATTGTAATTCTTCTGATTATTATTATTATTTTTCCGCCAAAATGTTGTCTGAAAACTACGCGACATATCATCTCGATACTTGGTGTGGTAGATCGGTCACACAACACGACAACAAAAATCACCCCGTTGTGCTGAACTATTTTTAGTAACGGAGTTATCTGCCCGACACCAAAAACCCTTGTTAGCAGATCTCCTCAGAAACCATAACAGATATCAAAATTCTGAATGGGGGAAAATGTTTGTTATATTGTAAGGATGATTTATCACGCAAAACAATTTTTTTGGGTCGCGACCCCGGTTACGCGTTTTTGACTCCTAAAAAAAATTTCTAAAAGTTATCGGATTTACACCAAATTTGGCTTCCAGGTAGCTCTCATGATCCTAATTGCAAATCTGCGATCAAAAAATTTTTTGGGCCGCCATTCGAAATTTTGTTATCGTGATATCTCGAAAACGAAAAAAAAATTCTGAAAACATTATATTGGAAAAATACTCCTCTCATTGAGATCTTCATTTGATACAGTTACATGAAAACTCTGCGACTAATCGTTTTTGAGTTATAGCCCTTGATGCGTTTCTGTAAATCAGTTTTTTGCGAATAACTTTTAAATGCTAACAGATAATATAGTAAACATATATGTGTAAAGTGATCATTGCGAAGAGACCTTCAATTTGAGTACCAGGTTGAAGGTCATGGACGACCTTTGACCGTGACCTTTGACCTTGTTAATGGATAAACTCGGAAACCGTAACAGATAGCTGATTAAATGTAATGGGAAAAATGTTCATCTTCAAGAGACGCAACTTTGTTATATTTGGTTCAAAGAGATTCGATGACTCTTTGTATGGGTTATTGCCCTTTGAAAGATTTTGAGTTTCCATTATTGCTATATACTCCCAAACGATAAGTGGTAGAGACCTGAAACCTTCACCAATGTTCATGGCAAGACTTGACCTTTAAAATGATGTCAAGGTCAAAGGTGAATTTTGACTTTGACCTTTGACCTTGAACTTTGTTAGCGGATAAACTTTGAAACCGTAATAGATAGCTGATTAAATGTATTTGAGAAAATGTTAGTCTTATTAAGATCTACATTTGGTACATTGGGTCCAAAATAATTGGACCAATGGATTTGGACCTATGGCCCAAAAACTGTTTTTCTAGGTCCGACCTTAGGTTTTTTTTGCTAATATATCAAAAACTATGCAAGATACAAAGAAACTGTAAGAACAAAAATTGTTCAGTTAAACATGGCCGAAAAAATAGGGTCAAGGTCCCTAACAACAACGTTATTTCCCATAAAAGTCCTTAGCAACCATAGGCAAAAAGTTTTATAATGTTATAAAGAGGACATAAATTGCCAGCCGGAAATTACTTTCTTGTCCTTAGCAACAAACTAATTTTTCGAAAAAGTCCTTAGCAACCGTTGAGCAAAAGACTTATAAAGTCAGAATTTTTGTTTACATCACATTTTTGACTTATATAGACAACAAATTCAAACTCAATAAAACTAGCTAAACCCCGCCGCAGCAGTTTTGCGCCTGTCCTAAGTCAGGAAATTTATTAAGCCTTTGTGTGTCTTGTCTGTTTTCTAGTTGTAATTCTTCGGATTAAGGTATTTCACCACAGTGAAAGACCTTATTGTAATTAAGGTCTTTCACCCTAAGGTCTTTCACCCATATGGGTGAAGACCTTCTTGTAATTCTTCTGATTATTATTAAGGTCTTTCACCACATGTGAAAGACCTTATTGTATTTCTTCTGATTATTATTCTTTTTCTTCCGCGGAACTTGTTGAAGTCGTGTCGCGACATATCATTTCGAAACTTGGTATGGTCAGTCGACTTTGGCCGGCATCGACTATGGTCACCCTGCTGAGCCGAACTATTTTTAGTAACGGAGTTATCTGCCCGAAGACCGAAAACCTTGTATCATGTTTGCGAAGAAACTGTAACCGATATCAAAATTCTGTAGTGGGGAAAATGTTGCATTTATGCTAAGGATGATTTGTCATTCGAAAAAAAATTTTGGGGTCGCGACCCCGGTTACGCGTTTTTGACCCCGATAAATGTCGATTTCTCAAAAATGTCAGATTTTAATGAAATTTGGTTTCCAGGTAGCTTTTATGGTCTTGATTATAAAAATGGGGTCAAAAAATTTTTTTCATCCGCCATTTTCAAAATGGCCCCCATTCGAAATTTTGTTATCGCGATATCTCAGAAACGATAAAAAATTTATGAAAACATTGTGTTGCAAAAATACTCCTCTCATAAAGATCTACATTTCTGGTTGGTCAAAAAAAAATTTTCTACCGCCATTTTTAAAATGGCCGCCATTCGAAATATTGTTATCGCGATATCTCGGAGACGATAGAAAATTTATGAAAACATTGTGTTCCAAAAATATTCCTCTCATTAAGATCTACATTTCTGATTGGTCAAAAAAATTTTTCGTCCGATATTTTCAAAATGGCCGCCATTCGAAATTTTGTCATCGCGATATCTCGGAAACAATAGAAAATTTAGGAAAACATTGTGTTGCAAAAATACTCCTCTCATAAAGATCTACATTTCTGGTTGGTCAAAAAAAAAATTTCATCCGCCATTTTCAAAATGGCCGCCATTCGAAATTTTGTTATCACAATATTTCGCAAACGGTAAAAAATTTATGAAAACATTGTGTAGCAAAAATACTCCTCTCATTTAGATCTTCATTTACGGTTGGTCAAGAAAAAATTTCGTCCGCCATTTTCAAAATGGCCGCCATTTGAAATTTTGTTATTGCGATATCTCGGAAACGATAAAAAATTTATGACAACATTGTAAAGCAAAAATACTCCTCTCATTAAGATCTTCATTTATGGTTGGTCAAAAAAAAATTTCGTCCGCCATTTTCAAAAAGGCCGCCATTCGAAAATTTGTTATCGCGATATCTCGGAAACGATAAAAAATTTATGACAACATTGTGTTGCAAAAATACTCCTCTCTTAAAGATCTTCATTTATGGTTGGTAAAAAAAAAATTCCTCTACCATTTTCAAAATGGCTGCCATTCGAAATTTTGTTATCGCGATATCTCAGAAACAATAAAAAATTTATCAAAACATTGTATTCCAAAAATACTCCTCTCTTGAAGATCTTCATTTATGGTTGGTCAAAAAAAAAATTTCGTCGGCCATTTTCAAAATGGCCGCCATTCGAAATTTTGTTATCGCGATATCTTGGAAACGATAAAAAATTTATGAAAACATTGTGAAGCAAAAATACTCCTCTCATTAAGATCTTCATTTAAGGTTGGTCAAAAAAAAATTTCGTCCGCCATTTTCAAAATGGTCGCCATTTGAAATTTTGTTATCGCGATATCTTGGAAACGATAAAAAAATTTATGAAAACATTGTGAAGCAAAAATACTCCTCTCATTAAGATCTTTATTTATGGTTTGTCAAAATAAAAATTTCGTCCCAATTTTCAAAATGGCCGCCATTCGAAAATTTGTTATCGCGATATCTCGGAAACGATAAAAAATTTATGAAAACATTGTGTTGCAAAAATACTCCTCTCATTAAGATCTTCATTTATGGTTGGTCAAAAGAAAAATTTCGTCCGCCATTTTCAAAATGGCCGCCATTCGAAATTTTGTTATCGCGATATCTCGGAAAAGATAAAAAATGTATGAAAACATTGTGTTGCAAAAATACTCCTCTCTTAAAGATCTTCATTTTTGGTTGGTCAAAAAAAAATTTCCGTCCGCCATTTTCAAAATGGCTGCCATTCGAAATTTTGTTATCGTGAAAGCATTGTGTAGCAAAAATTCTCCTCTCTTCAAGATCTTCATTCCTGGATGGTCAAAAATTTTTTTTTCCTCCGCCATTTTGAAAATGGCTGCCATTCGAAATTTTGTTATCGCAATATCTCGGAAACGATAAAAAAAATTGTGAAAACATTGTGTTGAAAAAATACTCCTCTCTTTAAGATCTTCATTTATGGTTGGTCAAAAAAAATTTTGTTGTCCGCCATTTTGAAAATGGCCGCCAATCGAAATTTTGTTATCGTCATATCTCGGAAACGATAAAAGATTTATGAAAACATTGTGTAGCAAAAATACTCCTCTCTTTAAGATCTTCATTCGTGGATGGTCAAAAAAAAGTTTCGCCTGCCATTTTGAAAATGGCCATCATTCGAAATTTTGTTATCGCGATATCTTGGAAATGATAAAAAATTGATGAAAGCATTGTGTTGCAAAAGTACTTCTCTCATTACGATCTACATTTATGGTTGGTCAAAAAACTTTTGTTTACATAACTTTTTTGACCAAAATAGAAAACAAAAACAAACTCTTACATGTAATCATGGTGAAAACTGGTGAAAGACCTTGCAATTCTTCTCTGAACAATTGACCTTTTAATTTATTTTTTTTTCTTCTTCTGCCGCAACCACTGTGGAAAAACTACTCGACATATCATTTCGAAACTTTTTCTAGTGGATCGGTCATATGAAGGTATGTCAGGAGTCACGCAACGACACGGAACTATTTTTAGTAACGAAGTTATCTGCCCGAACACCGAAAACCTTGTTAGCAGATCTCCTCCGTAACCGATATCGAAATTCTGAGTTGGGGAAAATCTTGCAGAAGTCCTAATGATCATTTGTCATGCAAAAAAATTTTTTGGGGTCGCGACCCCCGTTACGCGTTTTTGACCCCTAATTATGCAAATTTCTCAAAGTTGTCGGATTTTGATGAAATTTGGTTTCCATGTAGCTTTGATGGCCCTGATTATAAATCTGGGGTCAAAAAAATTTTTGGTCCGCCATTTTGAAAATGGCCGCAATTCGAAATTTTCTTATCATGATATCTCGGTCACGATAAAAAATTTATGAAAACATTGTGTTGCAAAAATACTCCTCTCGTTGAGATCTTCATTTATGGTAGGTCAAAAAGAAATTTCATTCGCCATTTTGAAAATGGCCGCCATTCGAAATTTTGTTATCACGATATCTCGGAAACGATTAAAAATTTATGAAAACATTGTGTTGCAAAAATACTCCTCTCTTTAAGATCCGTGTTTATGGTTGGTCCAATAAAAATTTTCGTCCGCCATTTTGAAAATGGCTGCCATTCGAAATTTTGTTATCGCGATAGCTCCGAAACGATAAAAAATTTATTGAAACATTGTGTTGCAAACATACTCCTTTCTTTAAGATCTTCATTTATGGTTGGTCAAAAACAATTTTTCGTCCGCCATTTTGAAAATGGCCGCCATTCGAAGTTTTTTATATCGCAATATCTCGGAAACGATAAAAAAATTGATGAAAACATTGTGTTGCAAAAATGCTCCTCTCGTTAACATCTTCATTTATGGTAGGTCAAAAAAATCTTTTCGTCCGCCATTTTGAAAAATGGCCGACAATCGAAATTTTGTTATCGCAATATCTCGGGAACGATAAAAAATTTATGACAACATTGTGCTGCAAAAATACTCCTCTTTTTGAGATCTTCATTTATTGTTGGTCAAAAAATCTTGCTTACATTACCCTTTTTACCAAAATAGAGAACAAAAACAAACTCTAACATGTAATCGTGTTGAAAACTGGTGAAAGACCTTGCAATTGTTATCTGAACAATTGTCCTTTTAATTTGTTTTTGTTTTTGTTTTTTTTTGTTTTTTTGTTTTTTGTTTTTCTTTTTCTTTTTTTGTTGTTGTTTGTTTGTTTTTTATTTAGCTCACCTGGCTATGCCAGGGTGAGCTATTGCAATCACTTGGCGCCCGTCGTCCGTCCGTCCGTCTGTCGTCCGTCCGTCGTTAGCTCACTTTCAAAAATCTTCTCCTCTGAAACCACTGGGTCAAATGGAACCAAACTTTTACTAAATCATCACTAGGGTATATAGTTTCAAATATTTTATTTTGTATGTCTAAGGTCAAACAATATGGCTGCCGTTACTAAAAATAGAACAAAGGGGTAAATTACAGTTTTTGGCAAATAACTCAAAAACCGTTAGATATAAAAAAAAATCTGACATGGTGTAAAAAAAAATCAGCACGAGAAGATCTACACATGCTGAAATTTTGAAGAAAATCTGATGATGCGTCTAAGAGTTATTGCCCTTTTTCTGTAAAATTTTCAAAATTTTGATGTTTTTTATTTTTTTATTTAAAAAACTATAACAGATAGAGGTTAAGTTTAAATGCAAAAATGTTCAGCATGTTAAGATCTACATACATGGATATTTTGAAGAAAATCCAAGTACCTATATATGAGTTGTGGCCCTTTATTGGTCAAATTTTT
>MJUU01027739.1:123921-134854 GCA_002080025.1 Modiolus philippinarum
CGTAAACAATTTAAAGCACTCGTTGAGTGATTGTAAGAGTTTGGGGTCATTTTTATATAAAGAATATATATCAGAATAAGTTTTGATAGTGGATTAATATCAGAATTCTCATATGAACAAGTACACCATAACTTAAATAATGACTTCACTTTTCCAATAGTCAACTTCTCTTTTCTTTGTAGCAACATCCCACCAGGACCGGCATACGGAGTTAACATCTCCCAGCTCATTCGCTATTCAAGAGGCTGTGTTCGATACAGTGTTTTCCTTGATAGAGCCCTGTTGCTCACAAAAAGGCTACTTCAATTAGGGTATGATACCCAAAACTTGAAGTCATCCCTCAGAAGTTTTACGGTCGACATCAACATCTTGTGTACCGCTATGGGATATCTGTTTCCCAGATGACAACAGATCTTTCCCTTTAAAGCCTACTGTTGTTTCCTCTCACGGATTTGAGTTTCCTACCGGATTTGAAATGTTCAACACGGCGGGTGTCTTATAAGAAGCAGGAGATGCTTACTCTACCGGTGCACCTGATGTCACCCAAGGTTTTTTTATTGGATCCGTGTTGTTCATCTTTGGGTGTGTGTGTCTACATTTTTCTTTTCTGTTCCGTACTCATGTTGTGTCTCTGCTTCTTTGCTGTTTCCGATGTTGCCATTGTCCTTGGATTATTCGTTTTGAATTGACGGTTCGGTTCTTACTTACTTTAAAATACATAGAGAGGATGAACTTTTTATTTTGACCATTTATTCTTGAATTCTTACAGTAACTGCACATAATTTGCACGTTAATATTTCTTCCATGGTTTATGACTACTGTTTTCTGTGTCAGAATTCAGCGCAAGAGTGAGGGGATCTTTGTCGTTTAAGACAGTCATTTCTTTAGTTTAATATTTTCCAAAACATTTTCCCATCGCAAATATTATATATTTCACTCTTATTAGGAAACTTTTGACAAGCATAGCGAAAATGCCTTTAATAATAATAATATTAATTAAAAAGTCAATTGTTCAGAGAACAATTACAAGGGTTTTTTACCAGTTTTCACCATGATAACATTGTTGGGTGTGATTTTGATGTCTATTTCGCTGAAAAATTTGATGTAGATAAAAGTTCTGACTTTCATTAGACTTTTGCTCAACGGTTGCTACGGATTTTTTCAAAAAATAAGCTTGTTGCTAAGGACATGAAAGTTACTTCCAGTTGGCAATGTCATTTATTTCCTCTTTACAACATTTCAAAACTTTTTGCATATGGTTGCTAGGGACTTTTAAGGTAAATAACGCTGTTGCTTGACCTTTGACCTTGACCCCATTTTGTCGGCCATATTAAACTGAAAATTTTATCTTCTTACAGTTTCTTTGTATCTTTAATAGTTTTTGAGATATAAGCAAAAAACCCTAATATCGGACCTCAAAAAATGGTTTTTAGTCCATATGTCCAAATCAATGGTCCAAAAGTGTTGGATGCAATGAAATAAATGGGATCTCAATGATATTTACATTTTCTCCATTGTATTTAATCATTCATCTCTATTCATTTTGGATATTTTACCTAAAAAAGACCAAAATTTGGCTATGACCTTGACCTTTCACCTTGATGACCTTTGATCTTGGACTCAAATTGAAGGTCTCTTCTTAATGATCAATTTGACATGTAACTTGACTATAATATCTGTAAAGGTTTAAAAGTTATTCGCAAAAAAAAAGATTTACTGAAGCGCGTCAAGGGCTATAACTCAAATACAGTTAGTCGCAGAGTTTTCATGTAAATGTATCAAATGTAGATCTCAATCAGAGGAGTATTTTCCCAATATAATGTTTTCAGAAATTTTTTTATCGTTTTCGAGATATTCCGAAAACAAAAATTTGAATGGCGGATGAATAATTTTTTTGACCCCAGATTTGCAATCAGGACCATGAAGGCTACCTGGAAACCAAATTTGGTGGAAATCCGATAACTTTGAAAAATTTGCATATTTTAGGGGTCAAAAACGCGTAACCGGGGTCGCGACCCCAAAAAATTTCTTTGCATGACAAATCATCCTGACGATGAATCAAACATTTTCCCCATTCAGAACTTTGATATCGGTTATGGTTTCAGAGGAGAGTTGCTAACAAGATAAACCGTAATCGGGGAGATGACTCTGTTACTAAAAATAGATCGATATGCTTGACTGAGTTTTGAAGTCGCGCAGTGATGTCGATTCATCACACCAAGAGTCGAAATGATATGTCGCGTAGTTTTTTTTACAGCGGTTGCGGCGGAAGAAAAGAATGAAAAAAAAATAATAATCCGAAGAATAACAGTAAGGTCTTTCACACTTAGGTGAAAGACCTTGATAATTAAAAGGTCAATTATTCAGAGAATAATTGCAAGGTATTTCTCAAATTTCCATCATGATAACATGTTGCAAGTTTGATGATTTAATTGTTCATTCGGATCAAAACAACGGCAGTAGAATACCGAAGGAAGAAAGCACAAGATTACACAAATCAAAGTCCAGAGACAAGGCAAAAGCAAGAACACCAGGTGA
Organism: Modiolus philippinarum; assembly: GCA_002080025.1. Lineage (NCBI taxonomy): Eukaryota > Metazoa > Mollusca > Bivalvia > Mytilida > Modiolidae > Modiolus > Modiolus philippinarum. Next base: position 126,460 of record MJUU01027739.1, read on the forward strand.
CGGAAGACCAAAGACACCACATGCCCACAAAACACACGAACATTACATATACAACACAAAAACTAAAGCACTAACAGTGTGAACTCTCAAACAACAGAGTGACATCAGGTGCTCCGGAAGGGTAAGCATGTCCTGCTTTGTATACAGCACCCGTCACACGGATCAAAAGTATCACGTAAATAATTTTTAGTCCTTTATCATGCACTTCAAAATTAGCTTTTTGCTAAGGACATGAAAGTCAGTTCCGTATGTCTTTTATTTCCTCTTCACAGCATAACTTTACTCTTTGGGTTGGTTGCCAAGAACTTTTATGACAAATACTGTTGTTGCTAGCTAACTTTACTTTTGAACTTGACCGATTTTGTGGAGTATTTTTTGCTGTACATTTTCCTTATTGATATTTCTTTGTACTTTATATAGTTTTTGAGATATAAGCAAAAACCTAAAACCAGACCTTAAAAAATGGGTTTTGAGACATATGTTCAAAACAAATGGTCCAAAAATGTTTGACCCATAGAACCAATAACTAAATACCGAAGTTACTGTGAATTTTGATTCTGCTGACAATGTATGTCTCTCTAGTGCAGATAAAATCTAAACGTTTGGAAGACCATAATGTCAAAGATATTCAAAAACTGATAGAGAGCAAATTACTAAATATGATCTAAATAGAAAACCAAAATCAGCTAAGGGCAGATGAGGGAGATACTCCTTAGTTTCAACAAAATTTACAAAAATTAGATATTGTAAGGTTTTAAATAGAATCGGCTAACAGTCCTCCAGAAGTGGCATCGACCCAGTGGTAGCAAATAACTAAATACCGAAGTTACTGTGAATTTTGAATGTGGAATGTGGAACTCAAAGAGACATGTTTTCCAACACATTTGATCATCTATCTCTTACCGTTTTTTGAGAGTTTATATTTTCTGGCTATGACCTTCGCTTTTAATCTTGGTGACATTTGACATGGGTTCAACTGAAGGGTCTTCTTGCTGACCACTTTGATATAAAGTTTTACTATACTACATATGTATTTGTAATGTTTTAAAAGTCATATGTAAATAACAATTTCCGAAACATGTCATGGGCATCATCTCTATTGGGTGTCATAGGAGAGCTTCGGTCCGAATGAACCAGATGTAGCCCTTAATGTGTTAAACTTTTTTTTGCAAAAACTTCATCAGTCATCTTTTACAGTTTCCGAGTTTAAATCTGTACACATGGTCAACGTTCAATAAAAAAGGTTACAGATGAACTTTGTCATTGACATTTTTAATGTACCATAAATCACCTATGAACAATGATCAAGGTTCAACGTTTCTACGACTTATGTTTTAAGGAGAAAAAAATTACTATGAAAACTGAAAATCATTCCGAATGATTTCGCACGAAATCTAAGTTTTGTCATAACCTATGGCACATTTTTCCATTGCACTTTATCAGCTATTTTTACGGTTTCCGAGGTTTGTTTTGCACACAAGGGTTTCCGTGTTTGACAGAAAACACCCGTTACTAACTGTACGAGTGTAGTCGTGAACGACCTTAATAACAATGATGGAATACTAATATCTTATACAAAATACCTTTTGATTTTTTAGCCAGTAGACGTAGAAAATAGAGGTTCGACAACACAAGAAAGACGTGAAGCTGTGCAACCATTTTCACACCAAATTAATCATTAAGTACAAAACAACGCAGTAGAAGAATAAAAGAAACGAAGGAGGAAGAAAAGGAAAAAGAAACTCTGGAAGAATGATCAAGTTATAAATACACCTGCAAATGTTAATTTGGAGAATGAAGACAATAAAAAGAACGAAAGAAAAAAGAAAAGGAAACGGAAGAAAATTATCAGAAAAGAATCAGATATATGACAATGCTTCGAATGCTTCAAATGAGGATGCACGATCAAAAGAAATGCGGAAAAAACAACAGGAGCTTTGTTCTATGGAAACATTTTCACTCTTACAAAGTAAAAGATATTTGTCTATTCATACGTCTTTAACTTTCATCAATTGCGACAATTTCATGTTTCATATGACCATTTTGTCTGATATTACTGACTTCCATTTCTATCAAAGCATATATTTATTATAATACGAAGTATTTGATCTTTATTCCCATTCATGGGGATTGAAAAATATGGATGATAAGTCAGTTGTTGCAACTAATCACTTTTGGAAAGGCATCTGAAAAAAAAATGATGAAATTTGGAATAGAACGCGTCGTCTCAGGATCGTCTTTGTGATCAGACGTGGTTCAAGAACTGTTTATTTAAAATGATAGTTTGTATGTACCGAAGAATTTAACAATTTAATATTCAGAAAGTAAATTGGAAAATCTTAAATATGAAAATAACTATCTTGTTCGGTTCTCACTTACTTAAATTAACAAATTAAAAAAATAATTGTAAAGAAATATGTTCTAGGCATATGATTAACTTAAAACACCTTTTAGCGTATTGGAAAGACAACAATTCGAATTATATTTCAATAAGTAATAAAAGAATACGGAGTAAATAGAGGTAAGACAAAGTCTCATCAAATACCTGGCAAAACAATTCATGCAATGGAACAACAATTTTATTGTTGTTCTTCATCTTGGAGTCACTTTGAGGTCTTGTACAATGAACCTTGTCAATACCTCATTGTAAGTTCAAGACGGTCCCTTGTATTGGTTTGCGTGGAATTCAGTGCTGGATATCGAACAACGCTACATCCACGTTTTTATTACTAAACGACAGTCTTGTCGCCAATAGAGAACAGGTCTTCGGTTTGAGGAGCTATCGCATATTCTAATATTACAACTTTTATATGGAGACCATGGGTATTTTTACAGTGATGAAGTGGGAGATGATTTAGACGTTTTATGTAAATATTTTCTTGTAGAAGCTTTCAAAGAAAGGTCAAATCTTTTACAAATGTGAAGTTTTTGTATTTTCTTGTATTTTTTAAATGTGAACTTTACAGAGATTTTACTTTTTCACGATGGACATTATTGTTTTATGTTAAGAGACTTCTTAAACATTGACATTGTAATATTTTCAGCTTTGTTATAGTTGTTTATAGCTTTGTTGTGTAAATAATTTTAAGGACGCAGCTCCTGTTACCCCGACAGTACTTGCCCCCGATTTAAAGGGGTAGTTTTCGTAATAAATATATATATAAAATATATATAACGTCTAAAAACAGCGACAAACTTGGAAATTTTATATGTTCCTCAGGATAAGCATGTAAATCTGCTTATACAGGTCTTGAAAAATAAATTAAATGCGTCTAATGTCAAAGACCAACCGAGTTAGAGTCTTAGAATTAATATTATCGAGAAAATCTTTCCACTGAGGAATTTGACCATTACAATTTGAGTGACCAGCAACACTACATTTGAATTTTACTGTTGCAAATTCAAATGTAGTGTTGCGTGTTACTCAAATTGTAATGGTCAAATTCCTCAGTGGAAAGATGTTCTCGATAATATTAATTCTAAGACTCTAAACTCGGTTGGTCTTTGACATTAGACACACACACACACACACACACACACACATATATATATATATATATATATATATTACTCAGGGATGAGGTATCGTCAACAAATATAAAAATTGACTGCCACTTTATTCTTACGATAGCTGTCTTCTGTTGTCTAACAGAAGACTTACAACACTAAACAACCGCATGGCACACATAGAGTCAACATCAAGAAAACTTGGCATAATAAAATTGTGAGCTTTGGGCATTACTAACAGATGGTCAGAATAACATTTTGAAATTTAAATTTCAATCAAATCTTTTCTAATTCTTTTCATTTTCAACCATAGAATTCCAACTACTTTTGATCGTTTTAGTTGCATGATATTCTGGAAAAACTTTGATCGTTTTAGTTGATATTTTGGAAAAACTAAGACACCTGTGATTGTTTTTACATTCTTCTTCAAATTTCTGTCAGCAAAGATGATCATTTTTAATGAAAGGATTGCAAGACAAAAATTTTATACTGTTTAGTGGCATACTTTCTCTTCGTTGGTTAATCTCCTCGTTGTTTTCTTTTTCTTTTATACCCTTCTGTGAGGATCCACGTTACTTTATTGCTGTTATCCCTTCTTTGAGGCTCCACAATGATATCTCTTCCTTGAGGCTTTTCCCACATTGCTTTTGTTATTATCCTCACGTTATTTTTGGATTATTTCATCATTGTTTTTATTCCTTCGGTCTGCTTTTTAGCTCACCTGACCCTAAGAATCGGTGTGAGCTATTGCCATCACTTGGCGTCCGACTTTTGACCCCATGGGGAAATCACATTTTAATCTTCTCTTAAACCACTGAAGCAAATTCAACCAAACTTAACAGGAAGGATGTACTAAAGGTCCTTATTTAAGATTGCTCATTTCGTTCCTATCCAGTAAAAACATGGCCGCCAGCACGGGACAAAGTTTGACATCAGACCTTATGGGAAAATCACATTTTCATCTTTACTTTGAAACCATTCAAACTTTACAAGAATGATGTCTGGAAGGTCCTTAACAAAAATGGCTCATTTATGGTTTATGGTCTTCCAAACGTTTAGATTTTATCTGCACTGAAGAGACATAAGTTGTCGAAATGCGCATATGCAGAATTTAAATTCACAGTAACTTCGGTATTTAGTTATTCAATATCCGATAAAAAAAAAGGCCGCCTGTGCGGAAGTTAGGTTTAACATTTGAGCCCGGTATGAGAAAGTGATTCCATCATCTTTTCTGAAACTAATCAAGCGAATTTAACTATATGCATAGAAGGTCCTTTGCAAAAATTACTCATTTCGATAGAATCAGACAAAAACACGGGGGCTTATAGAGAACATAGCCAAACATTAGACCCCATTGGTTTAAAAAAACATCATTTTTGGTCACGCATGCATAGAAGCATTTTGTCAGGTGAGCAATACAGGCTCAGTCTCTTAGCCTCTAGCATACTTATCTTTTTATTATTATTCATTTTTTTGCTTGTTTACATATAGTTCATTGTTGCTTCTTTCGGCGTATCTCCACATTGCTTTATTGTTGTTATTTCTTAGTTGTTTTTGCTTTATTTACACATACTTTCATTGCTGATAACTTATCTTTAATAATGCTAAATAATCTCACCTGTTTCTGGATTATTTCAATCCTTTTTATTGCTGTTATCCCTTCGTTGAGACCCCACACATTGTTCTGTTATTGTTATTGTTGTTTTGTTCCTTCATTGTTTTAGCATTATTTTTATGTTATTTTATGTTGTTATCTCTTCTGTGTGTAAAATTTGACTTCCCTGCTATTAGGTCTTCTTTTTTCTATTAGGTTGTTACCTTATACTTCTGATTTTAGCTGATTTTATCAAACTACCATTAAAAGGATTGGATAGCATAAATAGCAGGTCAAATCTAAATAGATAACAGATACACATTTTATTTATATTGTAAGGGAAACAATCCAAATTTGTCAATAATATAACATCTAACAAACAAATTCAGAGTGCAGGATTTTGTCTGATAAAAAAATTATAATATGCAGCTTAATTTAGTCAAGAGAGCTACTGAAACAAAACAATTTAGCCAACGATTTCAGTAAAGAGAGTTGCCAAAGAATTTAGTAAAGAGAGTTGCCAAAGCATTAAGTGAAGTTGTTATCTTGGTAGATTTAATTCATATATAAAATTTAACTTTCTGTTCATTACTTCAAGGAAAAGGAAAATACAAATATACTTTCAAGATGTGCTTAATATTTGTGTTGAATTAGTTTGTTTGCTTTCCCTTAAACATACTCTTTATCATATATATATTTGACCCAGTATTTCTTTTTAAATGCCTGTACCAAGTCAGGACTATTGCGGTCGACAATTTTTCCGTTGGTTTCCACCTGATTTGTTATTATGGGTTTTGTTTGTCTCATAGACTTCGGCTCTAGACAATTCTGTTCCGTAATTTTGTTTTTACCCCCCTTTCAAGAGAATTAAAATGCATACATTTTAGATATATATTTTTGAAGACTGTAAAAGAGTAAGATTTACATGTACCAACAACACAAAAAATACAAATGGGATCATCCTCAGTTCACAATATAAATAACCATTTCAGCTTTTTCATGAATTAGCATTTTTCAATAAATGAACGGGTTTAAAGTGTCAATTTTTCAATGTACTATTTGAAGTGATAATTTGAGATTGGAATAATTTGGATACAAAATTATTTAGCTGTGACTCCATGCAGTATAAGTAAATGGTTAATTTTTAGAAATTTATTTCTAGTGGACCGATGCCTCTGTTGATGGACTGTGGTTCCCCATGGGGATTTACAAACCCAGTAGCCAGTTCTTTGGTGCTGGTCCGAAACTCGATTTTATTTGAAAGCTTGCAATATCTTAATTTTACACAATATGGTTCAAAACTAAGGAGTATCTCCTTCTCGCATAGCTCTTTCTTTCCTAATTTTGGCTATACTCTACAGATCCCATTGGTAATTTGTTCTCTATCAGTTTTCACACATATTTCGGTAAATGGATTTCCGAATGTTTTGATTTGATCTGCACTGAAGAAACATAAATTGTCGAAATGTGCATATGCAGAAACTAAATTTACTGTAAGTTCGGCATTTGGTTATAAATCAGACAAATAAATGGTAATTAAAATCACTACTTCAATATCAACTGACAGTATGTATCATGTATATATATTTTTAAGTGACTAATTAGATTTAGCAGATGGTGGTCACGAATTGCATTGGACAGGAAACTGTTATAATATGCACCATAAAAATAACAGAAGCCGGAGATTTTTCTTTAATTCATTTTGTCGGGGTTTTTTGTTTGAAATATGGCTGTATGAATAAAAAGGGGCATGATCATTTTGTATGTACATAGATGAATTAGTTTGTGTTTCTCCATTCATTTTCGGGAGGTTTCAGTCTAAGTCTCTCGCAAACATTCTACTACCTCTGCTTGGACGCTTTCTAAAAAGACTGCGTCACTTAACAATTTAAGAATAACGTTATAAAGTAGTGGCAAAATATCGCAATTGTGCACTCTGTGTAACGAAATTTTAATTGGTAAGGATAATTTGTATGGAAAATACAGATATTTTAATTTTTGGAAAAAAAATCATTCTTGATTACTATATTACAGTCAGTCAACCAGTTCATAAAATTAAACATATGACTTTATATTGTAACAGTTAATTATTGTCTTATTGCGGCTTTCATAAAAATATGTCTGTATTGTTTACTTTAAATGTTTTCAACTGTTTCACGTATTTTGTATGTATTTGTCGTCACTGTCTATACGTTTACTAAAAATTCTTTATGCCGGAGTTTAGGGTGGTGTTAATTTCGCTGACTTATTTAGGGGCTGACTCCGACCTGCCGTTGGGTGTGGGGTTTCCTCACCGTTCAATGAAGATCTTATGGTGGCTTTGAGTTATTATTACTCCCCTTTGGGTCGTTGTCTGTTTCACACATTCCCCGTTTCCCTTCTTTTTTCTAATCTATGCCTGAGTGTAAACAAAGAATCTAGTTTGAATCTTAAAGGTGCACTTATCCTATACTAGGTAAGCATATACTAATATTGTAAGGTGAAATAGGGGTAATAACAAAATTACAGAACAGAGTTGTCAAGAGCCGAAGTCCAGGAGAAAAAAGGGATATCAGGTGGAAACCATCCCAAAAAATGTGGACCGCAATGGTCTTGACTTGGTACAGGCATTTCAAAAGAATTGGTGGGTTGAACCGGTTTATTGACATGTCAAACCTTTCCTTCCATTGTGGTAGTGTCCGGTAGCAACTTGACAGCAATTGCTATTGAAAGGTCGTAGACAGAAATGATTATCCCTGTACTTAGTAAAAAAAAGAATCTTGAATCAGAGATCGGTACTTCAAGATGAAGAACAACAATGAAAGCGTTGTTCCATTTGCTTAATCTTACGATGTATCTATAGGGATTTTGCCCCATGTACATTTACTGCATATTCCTTTATTTGTTTATTTATACCATGCAGTTTGTCTCTCGTGTAGTGTGGAGTCCGTAAAAAGATTCCCCGTGCTTGAGGTGTATACTATGTATTTTTGTCAGTTATGGTGCACTGCATGTGAGAATTTCTCATATGAATGCACTATCAAAATTCAACATTTGGCTTTCTTGTTTTGTAAAAAACTTAAACTATTTTTCTGGCTATCTGTATACATATTGCCCACACCTCCCGATTTTACTTGCAAACAACTCGATGAGTTCCCTGTGATTGTTTAACTTCAAGTGAAGAATAACAATGAAAGCGTTGTTCCATTTGCTTTATCTTACCATGTATTTACAGGGATTTTGTCCCATGTACATTTACTCCATATCTCTTTATTCGGACCGAAACTTCAAATTTTTCCACAAGGGACTGATATC
>MJUU01027739.1:135128-145745 GCA_002080025.1 Modiolus philippinarum
TGTATTTTTGTCAGTTATGGTGCACTGCATGTGAGAATTTCTCATATGAATGCACTATCAAAATTCAACATTTGGCTTTCTTGTTTTGTAAAAACTTAAACTATTTTCCTGGCTATCTGTATACATATTGCCCACATCTCCCGATTTTACTTGCAAACAACTCGATGAGTGCCCTGTGATTGTTAAACTTCAAGATGAAGAATAACAATGAAAGCGTTGTTCCATTTGCTTTATCTTGCCATGTATTTACAGGGATTTTGTCCCATGTACATTTACTCCATATCTCTTTATTCGGACCGAAACTTCAAATTTTTCCACAAGGGACTGATATCCATTAAAGAACTTTTGAATGATCGTATGAGACGGAATTTTTTCAAATGAAATAAAAGGGACAACAGGAAACATCTGCAATGGCTGAAAATTATAATTACATGCCACAATCTGCTAGGGTACTACACAGGAAAAACACAAATAAGACAAGAGACAATCGTAAACAACGATAGGAACTCGAGACAGCCGGACTTGGTACCGGCACTAGCAAAAGCTAGCGGTAGGTTAAACCGGTTTATGGGTACCCAAACCTCCCCTTTATCTGTCCCGTTTCCCTATAGTATAATAAACATCTGAATAAAACCAAATACAGGTAGACTACTATATAATATAATATAATAATACGGTTACGGAGATAACTATGTCTTATGAGAAAGTCTGCATAATTTGATTTTTCCACATTCTATACCACGCTTCCTGATGATAAACTAAAATCACGATCCTAAGGTTCAATACAAAAGAATTTATCGATTAAAAAGTTGTTGTATTAGGTTATAAATCTAATATATATATATTTTTTTCAAAAACCAATTTAAAAGCAAAAGTATGCTACGATGAAAAACATGTGTACAGTATGTTTGTTTTTCTTATTGATAATATATATGTCACATTTAGATGTGCTATTCATCTACATCAAGTTGGTAAACCAATTGGCACGAATTGGTTTCCTCTACTCGCAAACTTGAATGCCTGAACCAAATCAGGACTTTTACAGCCGACAATTTTTCCTGTGGTTTTCTTCTTGCTCTGTCTTTTTTGCCTCTTGAACTTTAGCTCTTGACACTTCTGTTTGGTTATTTTGTTATTATCCCCATTTATTACATGCTTAGTAGAAATAAAAGCATTTTTGCATGATCAATATGACCGGAAATAAACTGTCCATATTTTCATACCCCGGGAAAATAATAGGTTATTTTATGCCCCTCGTGCATCTCAGACAAAATAGACGACTTCCGGTCCATATTGGCCTGGACAAATAAACGACTTCCGGTCCATATCGGCCTGATATTTCTAAACGTCGGAAATATGTAATAAAAAGTTTAATACATGTGCATTTCCATATTGACCTGATTATCATCCCTCGACCCACATTGTCCCTCGACTTCGTCTCGGGCCAATATGGGTGTCTCGGGATGATAACCAGGCCAATATGGAAATGCCCATGTATTAATCTGTATTTATATTTCTACGAATATGAATTTTTTCAGGGTCTCGTAAAAGATCATATAATAAATAAGAAATAAAAGAAACGACATAAACCACTAGATCTACGTCTTTCTTGGTATTACACCTCGAACTTGGCAAAAATGGTTATCTCAATAATAATATTTACGACAAGAGGGACAATTTAATTTTAAAATATCAATTTCCCTAACATGGACAGTAATATTCCAACCTCCTGCCTACGTAGTGTACGCCAGAGCTAACATCAATAATGCTGACTTTCTCATTTGGCATAGTTGTCTCCGTGACCGCCTCATTATTAAAAAAAATCCGTCTCATACGATCATTAAAAGTTCACTAATAGCTTTCAGTCCCTTGTGGAAATTGATTGAAGTTTCGGTCCGAACTGTGATTAAAGGTAGCGCAACAGTCTTCTAAAAAACAAATATCAGTTACTAACTTGAAAGCCTGTAACTTTGTGAAGAAAATTATCAGTTACTAACTTTGAAAGCCTGTGACTTTGTTATTAGTAAAGATACAATGACAAATGAGGTATCAAACTAAAGTAAAATTATTAAATTGACTCTTAATGTTCATTTCCAGACTATTTCTTTTAAGATAAAGAGTGCTGTGCGGCAGTTCGTGTAAGCATAAATAAACAAACGAGTTAAAATTCTTGTCCCCCTACCTATTTGGGGGGATTCTTCAACTATTGGGCTCCACTGTCTAAACAATGAACGTCAAATTTATTTTACCTATAAACAATTACTCTAAACTATAAACATCAAATTTATTTTTGTGACGTAATATTTCATTTCTCGGCCATTTTTTGTTTCTCTTTCACGGCCCCTTGAAGACATTAATGTCGATGATCTTGGCCAATCCCTACCTCTGTCTGCTTGTTTTTTAATCGTTCATGTTTTGATATATGTATATATTTTTTGTTTTACCTTTTGTCGCAGTTCGACAAGAATTTTAACTCGTTTGTTTATTTATTTCTTTTAAGTATCACTAATGATAATTTTGCAGGTATGGCAGAAATTTGAGTTTTTAATGTAATATTTTTAGAATGATATTTTTACAGACAACTGAATTCTGCTTGTTTTGTCTGAAAAAACCATTTAAATGCAACAAAATCGTGTCGCAGATTGATTTTATATAGGATCTGGTTTGAAAATTAATGAAATTTTAATTTTAACTCGAAGAAATTTTGCTTTTTCAAAATTCATCAAAATTAAATATATTTCAAACCAGACTTTGTATCAAAAATCTGAGACACGGTTGTATTGTATTTAACCAGATCTTTCAGATAAAGTAAACAAACTTCAACTACCTGTAAAAATGTTAATGTCATTTTAAGTTTGAAAATATTACCTCAAAAACTCAAATGTTTGCCAAATATAGATATCTGGACATTGATACTCAAAAGGAATATTCTTGAAATGAGCATTCACAGACGATTTTGTCATTTTTCTTTCGCTTGAAATCTAACTTGTTATTGTATATTTACTAATATTAAAGGTATAGCGATCATAGTTAGGTGCTAACAATTTTCGTCTGAAGACTGTTGTAGTACCTTTTTACTTATTTCTGGGATGAACATAATTTTTACGGTCCACGACCTTTCAGAAGAAATTACTGTTGAATTGCTACCGGACACTACTGGAATGGAAGGGGAGGGTTGGTATGCCATAAAATATGTTTAACCAAACATTTCTCTTGACATGCGTGAACCAAATCAGGCCCATTGCAGTTGAGATTTTTCCGGTGATTTTGCACCTATTAGCCTCTTGGACTTTGGCCTTTGACAATTCTGTTCGGTAATTTTGCTATACCCCCATTTGTGTTTTACCATGTATTTGTACAGATTTTGTCTCATATACATTTACTCCATACCCCTTCATTTTAAGGTTATTTTAGAATGGGTTTGAGCCAGTAATGCCAAATTCAATTGGTTGAAAATCTTTTGAAATGACATTTGTTTTTGTTTAAGCAGGTGTCATAATATCTTTTAATTTTCGGACATTCCTTGCTGTATTTTTATGAGTAAAGCAAACATTTTTTTTTCAAATTGAATTCATCTCATTTTAGATGATGTCATTATTAGTATCATCCTTGTCCGACAGATGACGGTATACAAAATAGTGCGGTTTAAGCAACATTTATGTGGGTTAGCAATCATAGCAAAACCAATAAACGCAACTGAAATTCTTGGAATACCGGGATTTCAATGCATTATGTATTAATATGTTGCTTCCAGCCTGAAATTTCTAAATTTATTAGCAGAAATTAATCTGATTTTCAGAGTTAAGGAAAATGTCAAGATCCAATCATGAAACAAAATATAATGGTTTTACACAATCTATAAGGTTTCCGCCAACTTAATATTTGAGCATGAGACATTTCTGATAAAACAGATTTTTTCGTTAGTAGAAATAATTTATGCTGGGCGAATGATTGAATGTTTTGTTTATACTTGGGGATGCTGGCATATCTGTAAATTCCTTGTTATTATCGATGTGTTTTTATTACATTGTTATATATGTGTGCAAATACTTTTTTTCTCTGTATAATCTGGGTCAACAGTTGGTTGCCAGACTCATTTTCTGTTTTGCTGCAAAGAATACAATGTTACTATTTGTCAGCATATATTTGCATGTATGATATGAAATTACTGTAGTGATTTTTCAATGGATGGTTTAGTGCTCTGGTGCTATAGAGAAAATATTTTCATGGCTATGGGTCAACAGTTGGTTGCCATGCATACTATGCAGTTGCATCAGTCAAGTCAAATGACCATGCATATGGGTCTTATCTTGTCTATCATCAACTCATTTGTAGCTTGGAAATAAGTAGAGTTTTTAATTATATATTAAGTGTCTTTTATGGATCCAGTGAAACGTTTACTCAACTCTGGGTGTGTTGGAGCCCTATTTTGGCCTTGATTCTCTTCAATCCCAATAAGGTCTTGTGGCCAAATTTTTTGGTGCCCCCCTTTTGTCCGAGGATATTATTAGAACATGAAGTTTTAGGGACCGGATTGCAATAGAGATTTGTGGAACTGGACTTTTAAGTAATGAGCATGCACTCCCCAATGCTGTATATATTTATTTATTGCGTCATCTTTTAATAAATGATATTTTCTTGGAATATTTGTTTGTTTGTTACTTTGTTACCCTCAGTCAAAACAAAAAGAGTTGAGCCGTGTCAGGATGTGAAGTCTTAATAATGAGTTCAAAATAAAACAGATTTTTTCGTTAGTAAAAATAATTTATGTTGGGCGAATGATTGAAAACAATGCACCATTTGTTTATTGTTTCATAAACTAGTATTAGATTTTTCAGTCACCATCCAATGAGATGCCAGGACATCATCACGTGAGGCATTCTTGTTAAATTTTCTGAGGTGTAGGGTGACGGATAATTGTGTCTGAAAAATTTGTACGAAATTGACATTAACTTAAGTTTTTCCCACCACTTCCCCAACTATTCCCTCCTTAATTTGAGTTTTTTTTTCATTTTGAAGAGTTGTTTTTGTTTTTGCGTCCAATTAAATGTTGATAAATGTCCATACTCCATTGATAAAGTGAGGCGAGAAAAATTTTGTTGTTTCAGTAAGGGACCGACCATTTAACTTGAAAGGGGGGGACTATGGTTTTTTCCTAAAAAAATAATCAGGAGCCGATTTTATGTGAAAAAAATATTTTGGCTGCCAATATGATGAAAAAAAAATTTCTGACGGAGGCTTTCTGCCCAAAAAGATAATGCTAATTTTGAAAAAAAAATATTTTGTTGATATACGTGAAAAAAATAAATAAATTGTTTCTGTCCAAAAAAAACCATACCCCCCTTTTCAGGTTTAATGGTCGGTCCCTAAGAAGCATTATTTTATTGTTATGTTTTGTTTATAAAATACATACAATGTTACAATAAAATTCATGTGTAGTGGCCTAATTTTTTGGTGCCACCCCTTTTGTCTGAGGATATTTTTAGAACACGAAGTTTTAGGGGTCGGATTGCAATAGAGATTTGTGACACTGGACTTTTATGTAATGAGCATGCACTCCCATATGTTGTATATATTTATTTATTGCGTCATTTTTTATTAAATGACATTTTCTTGGAATATTTGTTTGTTTGTTACTTTATTACCCTAAGTCAAAACAAGCAGAGTTGAGCTGTGTAAGGATGTGTTTCAACATAAATAGTGTAGTCAGAAGATATCAATCGTACTTTGTTGCACCCTTGATATTGCACTTATCGTTTTTTTTGGTTAAGGCACGGACCATTTAATTTTCAGGCTGGGGGTGCCGGGGCTGGTTTTTTTTTTTAATTGTTTGCCCCGACTTTTGCCAAAAAAAATTCTCTGACCAGCATCTTGGTTGAAAAAAAAATAATCTGGGACGGATCCTGTCAAATAGAAAAAAAAGCCTGGCTCAACAAAATTTCCCAGCATTGTGTATATGGAAAAAAAATAATCTGTCCCGTGCTGAGGGTGAAAACAAATCCCTGGCTCGCGTAAAAATACCATCCCCCACCCACCCCTTTTGAAAATCGAATGGTCCGTGCCTAAGTATTCTCTAAAACGGCTTTTTAACCATCTGAATGACGTTGTGCACTAATGAATTATTACGTGTCCGAGTTACACAAAACTTTTTTTCAAAAGCCTACATTATAATGCCGACTCGAGTTTGTCTAATATAAAGCAAGCTGGACTAACATTGTTAGTATTTACTCAGTTACTCATTGGTATCAATCCTTACATAGTTGATGTGAACCTTTCCATGTTAATCTCGGGGCGAATCTCGTGTTAAGATACTTGAAGATTATTTTGTAACCCTCTCTTGTACCTTATTCATTTGTAGTATTCTTTTTATTCTTGCTGTTTAGCATTTAGTATCACACAAAAAGATAGACAAAACTGTGTGTTTGATTCGGTTTTGCTGAAAGAACTGATATCCTTACTTTAAAAAAGACAGCTAAGAAAATATGTCATTTTTCTGTTTAAACGTGAAGATATTTACCAATCATACCTACATCATTAACTATATTATTGTTGGTTTTTTTCTGATATTAATAGTCGCCATACAGTAAACGAATAAACTGTAGGCTTATTCAGTTTCCTCCGAGTAGAATCTGGCACATAGATATCAGTTCCGATCTCTTGTTCTGTCTACAAGACATAATAATGTTAAATATTAATATATTTTTTCATCATTCATTCATTTAATTATAGATGGTCCTCACTTATTTAACTACACTAGAAATCCTTCTGATGAAAATAACATATATGTATATGTCTTTTCTCATGAGAAAGTCGACAAGCCTGGGTTAGAAATAAAATATCATTACTTGGTGTACTTACTGGGTATTTATGTGTAAAATAATCATTTTATCACTATCAAAGCCTTGGGAATGTCTACGTTCCACCATCAATTTTCTTAATATCCGCTAGAGTACAATTTTGGAAATTATGACTTTAACAAGTTTATGCTAATTGCTGTAAAGGTTTACATTTTTGGTTGCTCGCGTCGAAAGCAGTGATATTTTCATATAATGTTAGCATCAATAAAAAAAAATGAAAGGATTTAGAGGAAATGGACACGAGACAAAGTCTCTACAAATTCATGGTATAACTCAGAAATGGAACAATGCTTTTATTGTGGTTCCCCATCTTTGTTACCTCCATATCAGTCTAAAGCAGCAACAGCAGCTACAGTGTGAAGGGCTGTTATTAAATAGGCATAAAGTATGTTTCAGAATTTTGTGGCAACAATAATTGGTGACCATTCAACCTTTCTTTTATATTCTACGAATAACTTCTCTTTTTGAGATCTTAAGTCCACCGTAAGAGCTATTGACAATTTATAAACGAGCATGCAGGTTCTATGAAATCAATGAAGGGATATGGAGTAAAAGTAAATGAGACGAAGTATCTACAGATAAATGGTGAAAACAAGCAATTGAACAACGCTTTTATTGTTGTTCTTCTTCATTGTATTATATGTGACTGTTTCAACTTCCAACCCGGAAAAGAAAAAAAATGAAAAAATGAAAGTACATCAAGAAACTACGTAGCCGGATAGTGTCAACAGATTTTTTTTTATTTTCTCAGTAAAAAAAAATCTCACAAAAACAAAATTATCTCGTTATTTCGAATTATAAGTATTTTTCTCAGAAAAACAAAACTTATTTCGTTATAACGCGATAATTATATCGTTATTTCGAATTAAAAATATTTTTCTCGAAAAAAACAAAACTCATTGCGTTATAACGCGATAATTATCTCGTTTGAACGCAATAGTTATCTCGTTATTACGCAATAATAATCTCGTTATTTCGAATAAAAAATATTTTTCTCAGAAAAACAAAACTTATGGAGTTATAACGCGATAATTATCTCGTTTGTACGCAATAGTTATCCAGTTATTATGCAATCATTATCTCGTTATTTCGAATTAAAAATATTTTTCTCGGAAAAACAAAACTTATTGCGTAATAACGCGATAACTCGTTTGTAAAAAAAAAAGTACCAAACAGCCACGCACATTACTTTTTAGGCCCGTACACCAGTGTGTTTCGGTAGTTTTTCGTAAATAGATGAAACGGATGATATTCTTTTGAGTTGCTTTTATTTCTGTGGTCTCAAGTCTGTCAACATTTGACAACTATCTAAAAATGCTCCAAACACATTAACATAAAATGGTCCCCCACCTTATTAACAGGAAACACTGTTTTTTTTCCCTTGAACAGTTTACACAAAGTAAAAGTATGGTCATTTAGACGTGAATTTTGATCCTATATTTGGTCATTTTCAGACATAGTTCAAATGTTATCAATAATTGTGTAAAGTGGTCTCTGGTACGTGTACTTCTCGAAAATGAAATTAATTTATGCCACACTTTTATGTTTTCTGGAATACTAGCAGTCGAACATCGCTGTAAAAAGCCTTTTGTTAAAAATGTTTTCAAAATGTTATTCTGACCACCTGTTTATTGTTCCCACATCTCATGATTTTTATTATGCCAAGTTTTCTTACTTTTGACTCGATGAGTGCCCTGTGATTATTTAAGTGTTTTTATTGTCTTCTGTTAGTTTTTTTTGTCGGGCAACGGATGACAGCGATTGTAAGAACGCGTTTCTGGTTAATTTTATGTTTGTTGACAATCTGGCATTTATGGACAATGAAGAGCATGGATGTAGCATTGCTCGATAATTAGAAATGAATTCATCTCAAACCGGTGCAAGGGGCGTCTAGAAGTTACTATGAGGTATGAGCAAAGCTCATTGTTGAAAGCCTAATGGTGAGTTCAAGATGAAGAACATCAATAAAAGCGTTGTTCCATTGCTTTGTTTTACCATGTATTTGTAGAGACTGTCTCGTGTACATTACTCCATATCCCTTCGTTGCTTGTTTTGTGTCAATTTTAGGTAGTTTACAGTGTTTGAGAGGATGTTACTACTCAAAGGACACCGAAAACCAAAACAAAAACTAAATTACAAATATTGTCAACATTGCATTCAAGTGGCAAGTTCAGTGGCTGAATCTTTTAACTAAATGTATGAAAATGCATTTGAATTGCTTTTGTGCTTATAAAAAATTTTCTACAAGAGTAAGCCTTGCGGTAAGATTTATTGACGTCGCACTGCGCAATTATTTTGCGCATGGGACATTTCGTCTGGAAATCGGTAAACAGTTAACTGTTGCAATGACGTTAAATTTTCATGAAAATTGTTTGAAATGCTACATATGAAAAAATGTAACTATAAGTTAATAAAAAAGTCTTGCTCCCCCCTCCTTATCTGGTTACTAGCAAACAGTTTCACACATCTAGTATGTCCTAGTAATGCGCGCCGGTACAGCATAATTCATCAATACAAATATCAAAGCTATGATATGTCAATAACAAAATGCCGAAGTTACTGTGTATTTATATTCTGTATATGCGCATTTCGACAACTTATGTCTCTTCAGTATAGATCAAATAGCAAAAACTTTAATGTGATGGCTGATTTTATTGAATAGATCTGAAATGTCACGCGGAAAGCGTCTTGACATTTCACTATCGATACATTGGCTAACTTGTTCAGTAAAGCTATGTCGTTCCCACGTGTGGCAACGACATACTAAGCCGTGACCACGAGATAGCTATGAGTATTAGCAAAACTCGTTGTTGAAGGCCTCATGGGGTCTGCGCATCCCGCGGCCGCGACTAGTATGTCGTTGGAACGAGTTAGTATATGCTAATGTGTTTGGAGCATTTTCAATAAGTTGTTAAATGGTTTTTTTTTTGTTTTTTTTTTTTTGATAATTAAAGATTGTTAGCCTGTTAATGAAACTCCTCTTGTTTTCGATAGGCATAAGAATTATTTGACTACATTATTCAAATTATTGTTTGTTTCAAGAGACCCTGATGAGGCAGACTTGAGACCACAAAAAATAAAAGCATCTCAAAAGAATATCATCCATTTACGACAAGCTACCCAAACACACTTGACATGTGAAGGGGCCGCGAAATGAATGTGCGTGACTCTGTGGTACCTTATTTTATTTTTTATACAAACGAGTTATCGTGTTATAACGCTTTAAGTTTGTCTTTCCGATAAAAACATTTTTTAATTCGAAATAGCGAGATAATTATTGCGTAATAACGGGATAATTATTGCGTACAAACTAGATAATTATCGCGTAATAACGCAATAAGTTTTGTTTTTCCGCGAAAAATATTTTTTATTCGAAATAATGAGATAATTATTGTGTAATAACGGGATAATTATTGCGTACAAACGAGATAATTATCGCGTAATAATGTAATAAGTTTTGTTTTTCCGAGAAAAATATTTTTAGTTCGAAATAACGAGATAATTATTGCGTAATAACGAGATAACTATTGCGTACAAACGAGATAATTATCGTGTTATAACGGAAAAAGTTTTGTTTTTCTGAGAAAAATATTTTTAATTCGAAATAACGAGATAATTATTGCGTAATAACGAGATAACTGTTGCGTTCAAACGAGATAATTATCGCGTTATAACGCAATAATTTTTTTTTCGAGAAAAAATATTTTTAATTCGAAATAACGAGATAATAATTGCGTAATAACGAGATAACTATTGCGTT
>MJUU01027739.1:147017-174166 GCA_002080025.1 Modiolus philippinarum
CTATTCTAGGTTTTTGGTAACTTGTTTCTTTTCCCAAATATGAGGGCCGAATGGGGCCAAATTGAAAATTTGCAGATTACCTAAAATTTTCATTTTTCACCGGATTTTGATAGGAGTATTTTGTTTTTTTGTTTTTTTTTCTCTTGATATATGCTCACGGCAATATTCAACGTATTTGGTGTAGAGGGTCAAAGGTTCCATGATTGCATTTTTTAAATAATGTGAAATTTCATTTTTGATCAGATTTCGATTGGATTTTTTTCTTTGGATTCCTCTTGATATAAGCTTTTAGTAGTTAAACAATGGATTTGTTGTAGCTCTTATGGTCAAAAATCGTAATTTTTCTAGATATGTGAAATTTTTATTTTGATCACATTTCAATGAGATTTTTTTCTTTGGATTCCTCTTGTTGTAAGCTTTCGGTTGTATGACAAAAGATTTACCATAGCTCTTACCCTTTCCGCACTGTTAAGGGGCAAAGGGTTCACAATAGTTTTTTTGAAAATATGTAAAAAAAAAAAATATTGGGACTGGTATCTCCGGATTCCTCTTATAGTAAGGTTTAAGATGCCTACTTCGACATACCTCTTATAATTTCTGATCTATATAAGGAATCAAAAGGGCTAATTCAATTTTTATTTTCCATAGTTTGTGTCCAGCAAATTACTGGGTCAAGCCCTTAATTATGTCCATCTAATTATTGTGTTTAGTATGTCCACACTCATTTAAATTACACGTGTTCAAATTGCAGTGGTCGACATGCTGCTTTCGTTTCATGCTACGCGTTCGGCGTAGCATAGCCCTTTATTTCGTACTAAAATTACTAATTTTGCTTTGATACTGATTATGTTACATATTTAGATAAGATTGCTGAAACATTTTATTAAAATGTCATCTAATTATCTATCACCTATGATAAAAATTTCACAAAGTATATAATATAAATATAAATTTGTTAATAATTAGAATTGACAGCCATTTAAAACACATGTACATATACTTAGTAGTAACGAAAATATCAAGTAGTGTCATCATGACAAATATGATACTGCTACTGTTACAGAATTACAGATTTGATAAAAATAACTATGAATCAGACATTTCTATTTTTTTTTTTACATATCAAAAGCTAACATTAAAATTTAGAAAACTTAAAAAATGGTTCATTTGAGGATTAACACTTTATGTCCTAAATATCCATCAACACCCAAAGATTTTTTTGTCCATTACACCTCATTATCTATCTCTTACGCTTTACGAATTATTTTACAAAAAACAAATATATATATATATAGGGGTGTTTCCACAAATAACTCCCTCCCAACATAACGTGGTGATCCTTGACGCTTAAAACACATCTTATCAACAACGATCAACAACTCTGTCAAATTTCATCGCTGTACCTCTTTCCATTAAGCCACCGCTTTAAAAAGAAGAAAACTATCTGATTTTACAAAAACAAGAAAGGTATTTCCCCTTGGAAAATACCTTTAAAAACAAGAAAGGCATTTCCCCTTGGAAAATACATTTAATTATTAGGAGTCTGAGTTAATGCATATTTTTCTCATATTTTTTTTTATATTACTATGAAATAACAATCTGGCTTAAGGAACAAGGAGGCGTAGTCCCACATTCCATTCAACAGGTTAATTGACTCCCAAATGTTTTGGTTTGATCTGCACTGCTGAGACATAAGTTGTCGAAATGCGCATATGCAGAAACTAAATTAACAGTAACTTCGGTTTTTTTGTTATTTATTAACATTGGGCCCATGCATCTGCTGGTGGACTGTTAGTCCCCGAGGGTATTCACCAACTCAGTAGTCAGTACTTCGGTGCTGACCAAAAACCGATTTTTGTCTTATTCGTGTTCTTCATGTGTAGTTCCATAGCAGATTGTGGCATGTAATTATAATTCTCAGCCATTGTAGGTGTTTCCTGTTATCCATTTTTTACATGAAGTATCTAAATTTTACAAAATTGTATTTAAAACTAAGGAGTATCTCCCTCATGCATAGCTTTGTCATCGTCTGATTTTTGGCTTTTCTATTTAGATCCTTTTGGTTGTTTGTTCTCTATCAGCTTTTATGCGTTTTTCGGTTAATTTACTTCCAAATGTTTTGGTTTGATTTGCACTGATGAGACATAAGTTGTCGAAATGAGCATAGGCAGAAAATAAATTAACAGTAACTTCGGTATTTTGTTATTTATACAACCATGATAAACTAGACGGCATGTCAAGACAACTTCAAGGAAGGGATTAGGTCAAAATCACAATCAGAGAAGTTTCTTTTGTCCAATTTAACTTCAGGAGGGGCCTGAAAAGATTAGGGGTACTTCAATTGTTCAAGTATGAAAAACAGTTCGTTTGAGGACAGTGTATCAATCACAGGCGTTTCAATGACACAGGGTTTTTTTATTCACAGATGTAAATTAAATAAATAAAAATCAGAATCGTTTCATTAACTGATGGATATTTGATCACTGTAACGCTTGAATTTTTAATTTCTGAACTTTGATGCGAATCATATGACATGATAATTGCCTGAGTAGTAAATGTATTTCTTACATTTTACCGCTTAATTTGAAGAATTTGATCATAAAGTTCTAATTTATGTTAAAGAATGTCAGAGGGTGTAAAATATTTGTTTACTTTATACAGTTTAGTGAATTCTTGTTTACTGTAAAACTTTCATGTCGTGATCCAGCGTCTTTTTTCCCTTCTGTTTTTCTATATTTGAAATGTTTGGGTACGACTGCTGTTAGAAATAAAACGACGAAATGCATACACAATTTTTTTTGGACTGTGTTTCTATGTCTATTTATTTTCCAACCTGTTTTTACTTCTAGGTTTTTGTTCTTCATATAACTAGCAAAGATTAATCTGGCTTGATAGAAAGTATTGAAATAGGTGAAAAATGACTATAACGGAAATCTGTTTTGTCCAGGATTACTTGAGGAAGGGAAATTCATGTTGCACAGGATTACTGGAGGGAAAGCAGGATTACTTGAGGGAGAGAAATTTCTATTGCCCATGATTACTGAGGGAGGAAAATTTCTATTGCCCAGGTTTACTTGAGTGCGGGAAATTTCTATCGCCCAGGATTACTTGAGGGAGGGAAATTTCTAATGCCCATGCTTACATGTGGGATAGAAATTTCTATTGCCAAGGATTAATTGAGAAAGAGAAATTTCAAAAACAAGGATTACTTCAGGGAAGGAAATTTCTAGTGCCCAGAATTACTTGAAGGAGAGAAATTTCCAATGTCCATGCTTACTTGAGAAGGGTGAACTGAAATGATCAGGGGTAATTCGTTGTTCAAGTAATCGTTTTGAAGGAGTATAGAAATGAAAGGCGATTGGTGGTTTGAAATAGATGTATGAAAGTTGCATGTTAATTGGAGAAAAAAATTGAAAAAATAACAGAGACAGGTATAGCTTTACGGAATCTCACATAGCATTTGTAGCCGTTGATTGCTACTTTGATATGGGTGGTATAGAAGTACTCTTATGACACAAAGAGGAACAACGATTAGATGCAATCTAAACACCAATATGACATAGGTGCATTCTTATAAATAGTTTCAAATATTATAAGCATTATTTTCCCGCCAAATTTCAAAGAATAATAGTCATGAGTTTTCTTAAAATTTGAAAAATGACTTGAGAAAAAAAAGAGCTCAAATACTAACAGGATTATTAAAACTGCAATGTCATGCGGAATGTAATTGGTATGCTTGAAAAGTAAATGGTTTTTTGACACCTTACAAAATTTTGATTGACGCAGCACGATTTCAAACCAAATTCATATTTTCTGTTGAATTACACATGAGGCAGCAGCTTAATTTATACACTGTGACGACATCATCAAAAGGCGTCATGTTTCTTAAATTATTATTTTACGTAATAATATCATGAAATGCTAAATAATAATTCTATTTCATTTCCAAATCAGTAGACTTCTCAACTATACCGCTGGTATTTTTTTTTAAAGGAAGCGTCCAAATTAGAAATTTTCGTCGGAGATTATACTCAATGCATACAGAGTAGCCTTAAAGGGCACATGTACTTTTTTCAACAAATGAAATCAATGGCCCTTTATTAAATAATTCATCAAATTAAATTTTCAGCCAATTCTACGTCTTTATGAATACGTAAACTAAAAGAAACGACAAAACAGTTTATTAGTTTCTGATTATAGCAGGACTATGGATAAGCTTTGGTAAAAAATAATATCAAGTATGACCAATCATTTTATAGTCTATAACTGGGCAGAATTCAATCAATGTGTACTAAATATTCATTTACATAGCCTGAACTTCGCACGTCAGACTATCCTTTTACATGATAGTCCTAGAATATCAAACCTAGTCTGGAAATTACATAATTTTATTTATATGCTAAATCGTACGCTCTTGACTGTTAAAGAAACTATCTTTTTTGAAATGCCTGTACCAAGTCAGGACCATTGCGGTCGACAATTTTGGTTTCCACCTGATTTGTCTTTTTGTCTCATGGACTTCGGCTTTTGGACCACTCTGTTCGGTAATTTTATTATTATCTCCATTCAAGTTAGAGTTTTGATAACCAGTGGCTTATTTTCATAATAACTGATCTAGATTTACGTTTATGAAAATTAGACACTGTTGATCAAAAATCAACTTAAGTTCTAATTGCTCAAATTTTTTATTATTACACTCGGTATTTTCAGCAGAACGTTTATGAAAAACACTCGACTAGAGTACCTCATCGAATAATTCAGAACTATCATTAACATATCAGGAGTAATTTAGGTATAAATCACAAATACTATCCCGCTTATAGAATTACAATTTTGTACTTTTAACTACTAGTATTACTATGAAAGTCCACTGTTAATGTGTTACTGCTTTACGTATGCAAATACATTTTAACAATGAATAATTTTCACATAAATTTTAGATTGCTTTTTGTTAGGTATAAAATACTTGTAGCATATATGTATACATCATGCAAACCCCCATTTATCTTTTTGTATACTCAAATATTTAATTGAGAAACTTTTAAACATATAACAGCAGTCAAAGTAGCTTTTTATCTCCTGGGTTAATTATTTGACTTTAAAATAGCATACAATTAATAAAGTACACGATAGAAATTCTCCAGTTCATTAACTATATGTAATCAATAGACTTTTCTTTGAACAAATTTAATTAAGTTTGATGGGAGTCATTAATTTTCACATTAGTTTCATAGTATATAAAAATAAAGACAAAATAGACATTTAAATAATTATTCGAACATACTCTTGGGAAAAAGGGAAACAACGATGTGCTTACCATTTGTACAAATACCATTTACATTTAGCAGTTGCAATATGAAATAGCCTTGGAATAGATTGACATTTACTGGGCACCCAATAAAAACCATTGGTGAAATTAGGTTCACCGGTAGAGTAAGTATCTCCTGCTTTTTATAAGACACCCGCCGTGTTGAACATGTCAAATCCGGTAGTTAGGTCAAATCTGGCATAGGAAATGTATTAAGCTTTAACAGGGAAAGATATGTTGTCATTTGGGAAACAGATATCCCATAGCGGTCCACAAGATGGTGATGTAGACCATAAAACTTCTGAAGGGATGACTTCAAGTTTTGGTTAACATACTCTTGTTTAAGTAGCCTATTTATGAGCAACCGGGTCCTATCAAGGGAGTCACTGTATCGACCACAGGCAGTTGGATAGCGAATGAGCTGGGAGATGTAAACTCCGTATACCGGCGCTGTTGGGATGTTGCTAACGTTTGAAGCAATTCTTGTGATTTTTTTTTCGAACACTGGACATTTTTTATACAGTGGTGTTGAGGGGTTGACCCTGGGACTTCCTGGGACGCGTAGAAAGCATCCCCCAATTGATCTTATCATATGTATACAAAAAGACTTAGTTTAGCAGTGAATCTTAACTGTTACACGATACCCCTGTTTAAGCAGCCTTTTTTGTAACCAACCGCGGTAAATCAGGGAAGTCACAACCTCGCCCACAAGCCATTGAGAAGAGAATGAATTGGAAGATGTCAACCCAATATGCTGTCGAGATACGTCTAAGTACAGACACGCATCTAAATGCCATATGAATAGTTATCATTTTGTAATATTTACAGTGATTTACATAAATTCTACACACCCCGGTCGTCTTCCTGTGATACCCACTGAAATTTTATATTATTGATCTACCTAAATTCTACACACCCGGTCTTTTTTCCCGGTGCCATCCACTGAAATTATATATCTACAATGATTTACCTAAATTCTACACATCCTGATCCTCTTTCTGGAGCCACCCACTGAAATTCTATACCTTTCTTTCTCATGAGGTAGTGATGTGTTACAACAGTATGGTCACAGTCACTGTCAATTTTAACATGGGCATCCCATGGAATCTAGACGAAAACAAATATATATATAGTTAAAAGAAAATTAGACATTACATGGAAGCTCGAAACATACTTGTACTTACTTCAAAATGGAGAACAACAATAAAAGCGTTGTTCCAGTGCTTATTTCTACCATATACTTTTAGAGAATTTGTCCTCTTTGCATTTACTCCATATTCCTTCATCAAACAACAATTCAAGACGTGATTTGAAACAAGTGCATTTTTTTTATATTAAATACCGAAGCTACTGTAAATTTACTTTCTACAGATGACCATTTCGACAACTTATGTATCGTCAGTGCAGATAAAATCATAACGTTTGGAAGACCATCATCCGAAAGAGGTATAAAGCTGATAAAGAAGATTTAATCAAAATGATCTAAAGGAAATCCAAAATCAGCCAAGGACAACTTTGAACAAGGGAGATACTCCTTAATTTTGAACAGTATTTTAGGTATTGCAAGTTTCCAAATAAATCGATTGTCGGGTCAGCACCGCAGTAATGACTACTAGGTCGGTGAATGTCATCGGGGACTATCAGTTCACCAGCAGGGCATCAGCCCAGTTGTAATAAATAATTACACGCCGAAGTTACTGTAAATAATTCCTGTAGATGGTCATTAATCAGAATTGGACATTCTTTTCTTCACGATATATAATACATCTTTATCTAGATTACACGGTTAATAAATGATAATAGTCCTACAGCAGAAGGAAATTTGTTATCATGCATTACAAAATTTCTTGCCCCCCTTTTTTTTTAGCAAATCTGCATCTGCTGATATTTATTGCTATGGTGTTAGATTGTTATACATAACTATAAGTACAGTAAGTATTCAACAATTAAGCATACTTTAATGAAGTTGTATAACAAGTAATAATACTAGAGACAAGGTCAGATCACACAAACAACATATACCATCCATAGTTTTGGCAGAGAACAGGAAGGCATGAGGTGTGCAGAGTGGTAACGCTATAACCGACTCTCTTCTACGTACTTACGAAAAAAGACATTTTTTAGATAAATATTCGTTTTGGTCCTAAAAAAATCACACATCAGTGAATCCTAACGTTTTTGTGTTGGATTTTGAAATAGTTATTATAATATTTTGGAATGTTATATATTAGTTAACTACTATAAATATCAAATGATAAGTACATGCGATAGTAATGAAAAATGTTAAGTAAATATAAACATATATGAAGTGTACACTTTCTACCAACAATTATGATAGGTTCCAGAATATCTGCATCATTGTCTATGTAAAATTGCACGCATACAGACGTAATAAATCGTTTTATGCATACCCCAACGAAGTTAACATATTATCACACTACTTAAAAAGAAAAAAACTGAGACGAACAAAACAGACAAATATTTGGAAACTAGGTAAAAATGTGCTCCATATGAACAAATTGGTCTAAACAAAGTAAAGTCGAAAAATATGGATTTTTTTGGATAAATATAATAAATAAATACAAATGGACATTTTAGACAACAATGGACTGAGTTTAGGAATGATGTACTGTTTTCATCTATTGTATTATTTTAAATCTATTGAAAAGTTATTTTATTTTGAAATTACTTAGCATCAGATTGTTATTATAAATGAATGATCCTGACATTAAGATTGCAAGAAGAAACCCTTGGTGTGAATGGTTTGATTAGATGGTACTTAACTTGTGTTTACACGGTCGTGTGTAGTATTGACAAAAATAACATCAATATGACATTGTCCCAATATAATTTGTTTGTAAAGGTCAAAAATTGTTTATTGAAACAACTCTCAGTAATGTTTTTACAGCGTTATCTCACTTTTATAAGACCATGTTTCAGTAGATTAAAGCATCGTGGTTCTTTTGTCCCGATAATATCCTTTAATGAACAGAGATTTAATTCCCATATAGCCAAAACCTGCAAATTTCAAAAATAGTTTAATCTATAAAAGATATACTGGGAATTTTAGTGGAACAATGCAGGGATATGGAGTAAATGCAAATGAGGCAAAGTCTCTACAAATACTAAAAAGTCACCATGAGGCCTTCAAATATGGGCTTTAATTATCGTAAGTTCAAGACGGTCCCTAGCATTGGTTTGAGTGGAATTCATTGGTAAATTTTATCCATATTCTTTTTTTCCAATCGACGCTAGATCAACATACATATAACATTAACTAGCATTTAGTGTTCTAACAAGCGCTGCCAATCATTGGCCGACAACAAGACTAATAGAAATCGCAACATATTACCATCCACGGGCTCTCATCGAGTCAATTGCAAGCACACTTGGCATATTAAAATTGTGAGATGTGGGCACTAAATGGTGAGAATAACATTTGGGAAATACCAGAAATAAAGTAATGAAATTTGAAAGTATTATATTGTAATTTTCTCAAGAACGAGTGTATCCCTCTTGTTTTGCTCGATCCTTATCTGATTTTTTTCTTTTCTATTTAGATCCTATTAGTAATTGCTCTTTTACACATGTTTCAGTTTGTGGATTTCCAAAATTTGATTTGATCTCCATCAAAGAGACATAAGTTGTCGAAATTGCCACATGCAGAAACTAAATACACAATAACTTCGGTATTTTGTTATTTATAGAAGTTAATTTGTATGTTTTATTTCAGCGCAACTGTTAATCTTCCAATGAAAAAGATTAACACACAATATGAAAAAAGTACTGTTTACATGGGAGCAAATCAAAGATCGAGATAAAATGGGCCATTTCTCTAATGTAGCCCATGCAATATCATATTAAATGAATAATCCGCTAATTTAATATTCTTCCCATTGTGTCGGGTCCGTCTTGGTCAATATTGTTGAATAAAAAAAATCGGATTTTTAAGATGAAGAAATTTGCCTAACCTTAACATGCAGTTGAAGTGATTTTGTCCCATACAAATTTACCCTATATCCCATTATTTTTCATGATTGGTCATTTACAGGTTAGTGCACATGACAGAACTCGGGTCATCTTAACTCAACTCGGAAACTACAATTTAAGGGGAAACATCGTCTAAATCAAAGCTATAACGGTACATGACAAACGAACATGTTTATCAACTATTCAATTAAAAATCAGGACCATTGATAAAAATTAGGCCTATACACCAATAGTAAATTCTGAATGATTTTACTTATTATACAAGGTTATCTATAAAGTGATTTCTGTAAATATGAAGGACAACAACAATAGTTTTGTTCCATTGCTTGGTTTAACCATGTATTTGTAGAGTTTTTGTCTCATGCACATTTACTCCATACCCTTTCATTGTTAATCTGCATGGTTCATAAAAGTATACTTCTATCATTTTCTGTTTTGTTAAGGAGGTTCACTCCTCATGTTTTGGGATCTCTGTCAGATTTTGGGAATCCTCGGGATTTTTCCATTTAAAAGCATTATAATTTTTTGCCCACTGACCCCCTTATTTTTTTTACATAATTTAATTTTATACATCTTTATGAGCATTCTGTAAAATTTTCATTGAATTATATTAATTCTGTCACTTTCATTCATGGTCAAATCTAGTTAGAGGAGTTCAATTTCCCGCCAAATTTTCAATCACTTAAATCGCAAAAACGAGATCCTCAACCTATCATTTTTTCCACTTAAATTACTTCTTTTTTTAAATTTTCTAACAAAAATCATGTTTATTTGAAATCCTATTTATTTTCA
The DNA here is from genome assembly GCA_002080025.1 of Modiolus philippinarum. Classification (NCBI taxonomy): domain Eukaryota; kingdom Metazoa; phylum Mollusca; class Bivalvia; order Mytilida; family Modiolidae; genus Modiolus; species Modiolus philippinarum. The sequence continues at coordinate 157,108 of MJUU01027739.1, forward strand.
GACGGAGTAGTGAACCCCCTTAATATTGGGTCTAGCTAACATTCTTGTTGGTTTATCTGCATCTACAATAGTATCCATTTGAAACTTACAAGATTTCTCATCTTTTATCCAAAATTTAAGAAACATTTAATATTTGTATCAGGATGTTGTTACAACGTCCCCCAAAAGTCCATTTTTAGAGCTTAAAGAAAGCTAAGATTCTTGTTGTCAGTAGAAGTGGAGTGTTAAAATCAATTTTTCAGAATTGTTGTCATTTCCATCATTTTCCCAAGTCAAGTATTTGAGGTCCATGTACTTCCCCACAAATCCTCGACACATTTGGTTATATTTCTTGGACTGCTTCTCTAAACAAGAAGCAACCAAATGAGCCATGAAGATTTGAACAGACGTCATTTATATTTCCTAGGCTACTGTTCTAGATCAATTGCAACCAGAAGAATCAATGACAATGCCTTTCAACCAATTTTTGAGTGATTTTAGGTTCATGAATTTGCTTCTTGTGTAGAGAAGCATCCCAGGAAATATAGACCAAATCTTTCAAGGAATTGTAGGGAAGTACATGGACCTCAAACACTTGACTTTGGAAGATGCTTTGTTTGGTAGACTAACTTTGGGTACCCATAAACCGGTTTAACCCTACCGCTGGCTTTTGCTAGTGCCAGTACCAAGTCCGGCTGTCCCGAGTTCCTATCGTTGATTACGTTTGTCTTTTGTATTTTTATTGTGTTTTTTTTTCTTGTGCAGTCCCTTTTTACTTTGTGGCATGTGGCTATGTTTTTCGGCCATTGTAGGTGTTTCCTGTTATCTTTTTTATTCTATCTAACTAACCTTTGGAGTTCCTAATGTTGTTTTTTCGGTCTTAGCACCCTTTGGTACGGCTACGAGCATTACACCCATTAACATCTGGTCATCATAACTTCCGTTTACTCTTACTAAAAAAGAGAATGATAAATATTAAATGTCATTTATTCACGTTGCCACACTTAAAATGGAAATAGAGATTTAAACACTCCCATAACTTTCAACGTAAAGACACATTTGCTTCAACCATGCCACCATAATTTTGTCCATCTTGTACGGCAGTACAGCAGTAACCTTAAGAACTATAGCTATAAACTTTACAAGTGGCCATAAAAAGGTTACAGGATATTTGAAAACTAAACGAATACAGCGGACAACGGGGTGTTCTTGGTAAATATATGTGTCAATTGCAAATAAGGTTATATATTATAGACCAGTTCAAGTGCAGTTAAAGTAAGATGAGTTACGGGAGCAAATCAAGGGATAAGGAGTAATTATCAACGAGAAAAAAAAATTCCTATAATTTTTTTGTAAAACTTACAAAGAAGGTCTACCTAGGGCAATTCAAAATATGTACTTCTGTTCGGGAAACAACGGCGACACCAACTTAAGTACGGAACTGTGCTATATGAAGATTCGATTACTGTTACTTTTAAAGTCGACAAAAATGCACCCACCCATACATGCTGAAGGGAGAGGAGAGGCGAAAGTCGAGCAAAGCAGAAACAATTAACTGACGAACATCTATTAAAGGCAAAGTCGAGCAAAACAGAAACAACTGACTGACGAAGATCAGTTGAAGATAGAGTCGAGCAGAGCAGAAACAACTGACTTATGAAAATCTTTTTGAGATAGAGTTGAGCAAAGCTAAGTACATTGCTGCTCATGGTGAAGATGTAAAACCCACTTTATTCTTTGGCAACAATATATACGTACAACTAGTGATTTAATGATAAAGACATTTGAATGACGTTGTTCAACAGTTATAACATGAAGATGAAGTTTTTATCTCGTGTACATATATTCCATATATCCTTGCATATATTCCTTCGATACATAATTATACCACTAAAAATCACAAGTAAATTACACAAACACTGCAAGACGTGTAATAACCGTATAATTGGTAAATGTGTAAGTTTATAAGATTAACAAACAATATAACAATGTTACAGACAAAGATAATAAATAAGAATGCAGTTGTATTATTGTAATGAACTTGTAGAACAAATTGTTGTTATGGTTATGTCATATGAACTATATGATAATGTTTGAATAAACCAGAAAGAGAATGTACGTAACGGCATAACTTTCTGAATATTTTATATGAAGTATTGACTTGAGTGCTGAAGTTTGTTTGTTTGTCTGTTTTGTTTTGTTTTTGTTTTTGCCATAGAAGCACAAAATCCAAGTCCAGTAAAATATACTAACTGACCATTGACATATGAAAATAAAATCATTTTCTGATGATGTTCCGCATATTTTAGAAATGTGTTGATGCCAATCAGCACATCAAAAACACAAGTAAAGAAGATTTGTATTGGATATCAAAAGAATCAATTTTCTCATCACAACACGGTCTTTTTCTTGGATACATATCATTAACTGTTGAGTGCCTGTTACCGTAACATTCAATGGTAAAAACAGACATAGAATATTAAATAATCATTTTATACACACTAATAAAAATGTTATAACATCACCAGGATTAAATGATTTATATTTCTACTTAGACAATCTTTCATCTTTAAAAAATTCTAATGAGAAGGTACTCTTTTCCGCCAGAAAAGTTCTTAATCTGAGAATTTCGTTTCTCAATGCTTATACATTAAACTCATGACAGAATGCAAGTTCACCATATTATTGCAATAGTTTGTCTTCATAATGCTGAATAGTGAAAGTTTTGTTAAATAGTTTGGTCCGGTATGATGTTTTATAACAGAAGATAATTCTAAAGAGAATCCACAAAAAACCGTCATATGAAAGAGGCAGAAAATTCATGAGAAATTCAGGAATTAGTATCCCAAATAATTTATTGTTTGTGAAATGATTATTTGTCAACCTTTCATACCTATGATTTGTCGTATCATACCACAAACAATAACAAAAAATCAACAATCATAAGTATTCCCATGCAATACAGTGCAGGATATTATTCGGTATAAATCTATTATATTATCTTGTTTCATTTTATTTTGTCAATGAACTTTTTAACACTGCTTGGCAAGGCAATGTTGCACTAAAAGCCTAATTTACACTCTAACGTTTTTAACACTTTTTTACTATTGCCTGGCTGATAGCCATGTTGCACTAAAAACTACATACATTTGATTTTTCAATGAATATTTAGAGTATGGCCTGACTAATGTCAACTTGGTTTGTCAATGCAAGTTTTTGAAATAAAAAAAACTAAATACTATGACCTTCCTCGAAAAAAACAGCTCTGTACAGACTTTGAATATTCATGTAGTTGAAGTTGTAACACACAAACATTGTATAGGTTCAAAGGCCGAGCCGATGATGCCCTTTTTCAAAAATATTGACTACCCCTAGCCATTTTGACCTTGCCATTGTGCTGCTATTTGATATAACCCCCGTTATAAGCAGTGGAGGCTATCTCGTGAACCTAACATAATTTGTCATGACATGTCTTTATAGAAATCAAAATAAAACATTGGTTTCGTTCCAATACACTTTCCCAGTTATATTTTATACACTAGAAAATCGAAAACACAGTTAACCCAGAGCGAAATTGTTTATGACTTTTTAATGTATATTTAAAATTGTGTATATTATTTCTAAATCTTCAAAGAATTTATTAAATTCCTACGTAAATTACCAACGTAAAATATAAAAAGAAATTTATTTCACATAATACTTTAAAACGAATGTGCTTGCAGCATTTTTATAAGAATCTATTAGTACATAAACTCAGCGTAATGAAAATGCACATTTTAATGTGTGTCGTATACTTTGATTTGAACAAAACTCAGATTAATATCCACGATATCAATGTAATAGGTTAGTTAACCGGATATTTTCATATTTTCAGTTATTTGGGTGCATTTTTACGTTCCGAAAGAACACACTGTGACAATAAGGAATTTTACATATGTAGAACTAAAAGATACAAAATGAACATATATATTGTGAATTATAGATAGTACTTCAAATTTATACCCACATGGCACAACTACAAAGGGCTTTACTTAGTTTTATTGTATTGACATAAATACGTAAATTATTTTATATAACGATATGTTTTGATTACACTTGTTTCAGACATAGAAACCTGTCTACGAAATTTAGGTGCTCAAGTTGGTAAATATAGTATATTAATATTATTAACATGAACATTAAAACTAATGCAATAAATCTCATTTTGGATTAGTCTAATAAAAAGATAAGAATTATTGTTGTCTGGTATTAACAGTTTTTTTTTGTAAAATTTATTATGCATTAGGTAATGATAATGCACTCTCCAATGGTGTTAAAAAACATACGTATCGCCTGCATGGAGTGAATGAACAACCAAGTATGCCCTAAATATGAGGTATTTATAAATTAAGTACCATTGTTATTGATGGTGCCTGTACCAAGAGCATTTTGAAAAAAGGTCTTGAACAGGAACAAGTCATGTTCGATAGAAAACAAAATTGAAAAACTGAGATGTCGTTACATTATATTTGTTGATCAACGGGGATGCGACATCTTCTTATAACAAATAAAAGAAACGGACCAACAATAGTTTTTTTTTCTGATTGAAAACTTGCATGAGACTTTTCGTCCTTTTTAAGAACAGACAGGCCAAATCAAAACACAAACATGAATCCTCTATATACGTATGAAAATCAATTTCTGTGAAAGTCATAATACACTTCGGCAAGATAGTTCTATTATAAGGCTAGTGTGTTAGACAGACTCAGCAGACTGAAAGAAAAGTCTAGCCGGCCTGGGCAGACAGACATAGCAGACTGACAGAAAAGACTAACCGGACTGGACAAACAGACAGAGCAGACTGACTGAAAAGACTAGCCGGACTGGGCAGACAGACACAACTACAGACAGAAAAGACTAACCGGACTGGACAAACAGACAGAGCAGACTGACTGAAAAGACTAGCCGGACTGGACAGACAGACACAAATAGACAGAAAAGACTAACCGGACTGGACAAACAGACAGAGCAGACTGACATAAAAGATTAGCCGGACTGAGCAGACAGACACAGCAGACTGACAGAAAAGACTAGAAGGACTGGGCAGAAAGACAGCAGACTGACAAAAAAGACTAACCGGACTGGACATACAGACACAATAGACTGATAGAAAAGACTAACCGGATTGGACAGACAGACATAACAGACTGACAGAAAAGACTAACCGGAATGGAAATACAGACACAGCAGACTGATAGAAAAGACTAAGAGGACTGTTCAGAAAGATATAGCAGCCTGACAGAAAAGACTAGAAGGACTGGGCAGACAGACACAGCAGACTGACAGAAAAGACTAACCGGACTTGACAGACATACATAACAGACTGACAGAAAAGACTAACCGGACTGGACATACAGACACAACAGACTGATAGAAAAGACTAACCGGATTGGACAGACAGACATAACAGACTGACAGAAAAGAGTAACCGGACTGGACATACAGACACAGCAGACTGATAGAAAAGACTAAGAGGACTGTTCAGAAAGATATAGCAGCCTGACAGAAAAGACTAACCGGACTGGACATACAGACACAGCAGACTGATAGAAAAGACTAAGAGGACTGTTCAGAAAGATATAACAGCCTGACAGAAAAGACTAGAAGGACTGGGCAGACAGACACAGCAGACTGACAGAAAAGACTAACCGGACTGGACAGACATACATAACAGACTGACAGAAAAGACTAACCGGACTGGACATACAGACACAACAGACTTATAGAAAAGACTAACCGGATTGGACAGAGAGACATAACAGACTGACAGAAAAGACTTATAGAAAAGACTAACCGGATTGGACAGACAGACATAACAGACTGACAGAAAAGACTAACCGGAATGGAAATACAGACACAACAGACTGATAGAAAAGACTAAGAGGACTGTTCAGACAGATATAGCAGCCTGACAGAAAAGACTAGAAGGACTGGGCATACAGACACAGCAGACTGACAGAAAAGATAAGCCGGACTGGGCAGACAGACACAGCTAGCCGGACTGGGCATGCAGACAGACAAAGCAGACTGACAGAAAAGACTAGCCGGAATGGGCAGACGAACACAAAGGCAGCATAAGGATAAGCAGTCATACTTCGACAAAAGTAATCAGATACATTATACTCTATACTCAAGTCAATGATTTTTCTTCAGTAATTAAACATGACGTTGTCAGTGAAAGAGATAAGAGGTGAAATTCAGAAATATCGTTAATTTGATAACGAAATGGTCATTAATTACTCAAGATAACAGTTTAACAGAAATATTTGCATTTTTTAAGTTCTATTTTTGTTTCGTTAGACTGACAGTTGTAAAAATAAGTCACAATTCATTGCAGTATTTATTGGTAAACTGTAAGTTGTAGGACATAGTAGAGTTTATAAGATAATCATTAAAATTCCTTTTCTCTTTTTTTCCAAAACGTACCTAGAGGCGCTTGTTTGTGCACCGTGGCCTAATCAAATGAACGATTTAGATATTATAAGTAGGAATCTACAAAGAAATTAAAATGCATCAGATGTGTTTACATAATTGTATAGAATCTATATTGTAGAGCTTTTAAATACAACAAAACTAGAGCGTCTTACAAATAGCTGCTAATCCCAGTAAATGTACGAGTATAAAAATCCGAGATATGGTTTCCCCGCAATAAAGAATATGGCACTACTCTATAGATGATTTTTGTCAACTACATTTTTTGTTTATCAGTAACCCCCCTGCAAATTTAATTGTGTCGATAACAAAGTTTTATGTAAATAACCGAAATTGTTATTATTTATCTCTGTAGGTACTTAATAAATTATTGGATATTGATTCTAAAGTTTATATTGCATTACTTGAAAATTAACTATTACAATCATCAAAATTGAATGTGAACAGAATCTGAGTGGGTGCTCATAGTTAATAGCCTCCATAATAAATACTGAAAAACATTCACGACAAGACTTGTGTCCTATTCAAGTTGTATATTGTAAATGGTTGCATCGACAAACAAATGCCAGAGCAACAAACCAAACGGATAAAAAAAGCACTTTAACACTAAGCCGGCGTATAATCGCGTGCCCCGGAAGGTACGCATGATCTGCTCAAGTCGTAACACCCGTCTCACTGCCAATGATGAATTCAGTGTGTCAGTATGTCAGGCTGTTAATAAAATGTCTTCTCCAATACAATTCATGCTTTACATGTATTTGCAGATACTTTTTCTCCTGTACATTTACTCCATATTCTTTCACTGTTTATTAAGACTGGAGTTTGTCTCAGGATACACTTTCATACTTTCAAATTATAGCATTAAATGTTTTTGTAATTTCCAAATGTTATCCTGACCACCTGTTCATAGTGCCATTATATCACTTCTTTTTTGCAATTGACTCTATGAGTACCCTGTTGTTTACATAGTGTGATTGTTTTTGTCGGACAACAAATGACAGCAATTGTAAGAACACATTGCTAGGTAATTTTATGTTTGTTGACGTTCTCGCATCTATATGAGTAAGAATATACAGGGATGTGGCATTGTTGACATCTAGCAACGAATTCTTCTCAAACCGGGACACGGGCCGTCTTGAACTTACTATGATGTATGAGGAACATGAAGAGCAACAATAAAAGCGTTGTTCGATTGCGGGGTTTTACCATGCATTTATAGAGACTTTGTCTCATGTACATTTACTCTATATCCTGTCATGGTTTTGTGTTGAAAAACCAAGTTTTTTTCTTTCCTTTTATGTTTTTAATTAAATTTACGCATTATTCAGAACGAATATTCATTGATTGTTTATAAATATAACTTTGGTGTGTTTTGTTACCAAATTGACACACCCTTTCTTCAATTATGCTGTTGTCAGCTTTTCTTGAATCATTCAGGGTATTCCACTGACAGCGGGATATAAAATTAATAATGTTCGCTCAAATATCACAAATTTTGTTGCATTCATAGGCTACCCTATACTTAGTACTTATGTTTACATAGCTTTAACAACATAAAAACTAGCAACAGGTTGGGTCCAGAGAAAGTTCTATCTGGATCATGGCACAGCTTAGATTTATAATTGCATTACTGTTGATATAAAACATAATTATGTAATAATATTTGTTCGAAATAAAACAGAGTTTATAGGTTTGAACTATGTATTAATGAAAATGTAAAGGATTTTATTCAAAACATCTGTCATTTGTATACGGCTTTCGTTGCTCAGTAAATTTATTGTAGAGTTCGGCTTATACAGCATGTTCCATGTTATCGTCCCAAGTCAGGTGTTCGGGAGTCCACGTACGTTCCCGTGGAATCAGAACACTGTGACCTGACTTGGGAGAATGTTTCCCGATGATGTAGAACTTGTATTTGTATATCTATTTATTTGTAGTGTTTTCTTTTCCAGAAATTACAAAATATAAATATATTGAATCACAACGACGAGATGTTTAAGTTCAAGTGAACGAAAACTGATTTTTTATTGATTGGCACACTCCCTAATATAATCCGTATAGAATATGGAGCAATTCACGAGGAATGGCGACTCTTATCCGTTCCGTCCGATAGATTTACATTGTTAGCATTTAGATCCAGTAGTGTTAATTCATGGTATAGAGATCAGGGTCGAGTGTCTTAATCTAAGGTTTAATATCCAAATCGGATTATTTGCTGACAAAATTTGTAATCTTTGTATTTCTTGCTTTATATAACAATTACGGACATGTGTTAAACCCGTGCCTTTCATTACAGTTGGCGACGGGATTTACTGTAGATCTCTGTAATACAAAGGAAGGGGCGCAAAATGTTAAGTAAGGAAAATATAATGGATTTTATAATACATTTCAATACAAATAATGTATACTTTTGTTTACTGTGAATGCATTCCAGTATCTCAATAGTTCTCATTGCAATAATGAAGCTGTGAAAGAATGATCAATCAATCAATCTTAATCTGTCCGTAGGTTACGTCATAAAAAAATGAAATATTCAATAATTATACTGCTGATCACAACAAACTATTTCCTTCATTAATTGGAATGTGAAAGAGGTTTTTGCCTCTATAACGACATCCATGCGTTAACTCTCACATTGTACTCTTTAGACAAGTTTCATTTAGATACGTCAAATAGAATCTGATGAAATGCGGTATTATATAACAAAATAATTATATCCAATATTTAGTATACGTCATATACCATCGATGTACCTATAGTTCTGTGGTTTTAAGGAATGTTAATAACAGAACAACGTATTTAATTTGTAAATGTTGAACTTGCTTATTTAAACTAAAAAGAATTACGGGTGTGGTGCCTTAAACTTATGGAAAACCTTATAATTGTCGACTTATTTATTTAGATGATATGTAATATTTGCTCGTCAACAAGGCCGTGCAAAAGTCAATAAAATACTATATATTTTTAAATGCAAATACCTATTTAAAGTTGTGTACAATACGTTACTGGGCCGCTTTATGAAACAGGGTTGTCTTGTATATTCTAAACGTACTTCGTCAACTCAAATATTCTATAAACTGCAAATTGTCAGTATGAAAAAGTTTGACAAAACCAGAATATAATGTCAATATGCTTATTCAATATTTGGCCTGGTCGTCAGTGCATTGCCAGCATAGAGGCAAACATTGTCTTTCTAGCAATAGTCTCACTATGAACTATTTGCTCTTTTTCTGACATTTGATGCCTGTCGTAGCTACTATAGTAGGTCACTTGGTAAAAACATTTGATAGTGAGTAATGAGTAAGTATTGGGTTCTGCAGTTATTGTGATTATAATTCTTATATCATTCGCATATTAGAAAATGAGCTGACATGATTGGCTGCATTGGCTTCCGGTAGCAATTTCTGAAGACGTTTTTCAATAGACGACGTTGACCGAACTTCATTTGAATTCACCTTATAAATGCATACGCCAAGATAATCAAATAGAACAAAAGGGTGTAATTGGCATTATGTTTATAGATGAGAATTTAACTAATTTCAGCAAATTGAAAGAATTATAAGGATTAAGCACCGTTTGAAAGCAATTTATGGAGTTTAAACGGGACCAATTCACTCACAAACAAATTAAAGTCCGATGTACTTTTATGATATGTTTGTAAGTGACTTGGCCCCTTTTATACTCTAATAAATTCACTCACAAACATATAAAAGTCCGATGGACTTTTATGATATGTTTGTGAGTGAATTGGTCCCATTTATACTCCAACAATATCTTCTCAAACGGTGCTTAATTTTTTAATTAAAACCCGTTCTGAAACACAGGACTTGATATCGGTTTATCATGTTTATATACATTAGGCCTATACTGTTGTATTAGCTATGAGTATATAACATTAGCAATATTTCTGGGAAAACAAAAAGATATGACTGGAAAATCACGAGAATACAACAAATTTCTACTGCACAACTTAGCCATATTTCTACAGCACAATTCAGCCATATTTCTACAGTGTGCTACATAAAAAGCAAGTGCTGTTGATTTGCGTAGCCTGAATTGAATTTTTCATATCTCGTCATTTGCTTTCTACTTTGTATTATAGATACTGCTTGTTCCGTTTACCGTCTGTTTTGTAGATTCTATTTGCTGCAGGTAAAATAAAAACGTTTTTTATTTTTTTCAACGACCGAAATCTTTGTCTCACTGAAAAACTTCTGCATCAAGGGTTTAGATATCATAAATTGATAAAAACATTCTCTAAATTTTATTATAGATACATTNATCCAAACTTCTATGGAAATATCATTTACAAAGCGCATAAATTCAAAAATTGTCCTTCCAAACTTATTAATCCGTTGAACAAACTTATTCATAAAGGATATAAATACAGCATTGTTGTTAAATCTTTACTTCTCGTTTTTGTTGGCAAAAATATTGATCATCTCCTAAATGCTTTACACCATAACTAAATTTAAACAATTTTTCATATTGGCAGTATTTGGCATTGCACAATATCATGTTCTTCTTTCATAATTGATGATGTTGTTATACAAAATCTACTTAGAAGTATTTCAATTGAAATTTCATATGTAAGAAGGCTTGATATCATAGTCAACGGAAATTATGTCCTTATCTAGCTGTCAGTAACTGCGAGCATTTGTCCGGACAGTACCTGTATGTATTGTCTTGATGTTTTATGTACTTCATTGTAAGGGTACTCGTCTTGATAAGTTGGACTTTTTTCTAGTTTGATTTTTACTGTGAGTCTTTTTGTGTATTTATTTTTAGCCATTCACCACACATAGGGGGAGGGTTTGGATCCAAGAAAACGAGTTTAACCCCACCGCAATTTTTGCGCCTGTCCCAAGTCAGGAATATGTTGGTCATTGGCTTGTCCTTGTCTTCTTATAAAATTTTAGTTTCTTGATATTTGGGTTATTGGATGTGGATTGTTTCCATTTATTTATTCACTTTTTTACTTTTTCGGGGCCATTTAGGGCTTACTATATGGTGTGAGGTTCCTCACTGTGTTGAAGACCATATAGTGACCTCTAGTTGTTTTGTTTTTGGTCGTTTTAACCTGGATATGGGATGTTGTCTCCTTGACATTTACCCCATTTCCTTTCTTTTTCATAGTTAGATTAATAAAACCTCAAGACCACAGAATTAGAGAAGGATTAATGAATTTATCAAATGCACATATGAAAAATTGAATTCAAACATATTTCAATGTTATTTTGACTTATAAAACAATTTGAACCCCATTTGAATTTTGTCTTCGTGTATGTAGTTAAAACAGTTGTTTGCAGATTATACACGGGATTCTTGTTGACACAAGATTAGTGTCAAATGACGTTTGTATTTGTAATGATTTTATATTTACTGTTATTTATTTATTATTCAAATATTAAAAAGGGCAACGGAAATAAAAATGCTGCTCACGTTTTACAAAAAGACAATATTTCCAATGATATAAATGAATAAAGGAGAGATTGTATTTTGAATACAAAGTATGACACCACACTGTTGGTCTAAACATAAAGTTGTTGCATACTGTGAAAGTGACATAGAGTGATGGTACAAGTTTATTAAAATCACTTATTTATCTCAATCGCCATAGGATGTTTAAGACTCTATACTGTTTAATTTTTGCATCTCTATGTCGGGTAGACAGGGAAAACATTCTTGTGTAAACGTCGTGTTGATATCCATTTTATGTTGTCATTTATATTGTCAAAATGCGGTGTACATTTCAAACCTTATAAGTAAATACTCAACAAAAAAGTTAAAGACCACAGATTTACATCACAAAAACGAAAAATTTGCTACCATCGTAAGGTCTTAATAGACCATTGACTTTAACATCGCACGTAAAAAGAAAGGTCTAAATAGGCCACTGACTATAATCTCACGGAAAAAGAAATTTTCATATGATTGATTCTTTCAATTAGGTCCTCATTTTCTTGCTCCATCATGTCAGAAAAACAGCTTTGAATTTACATTAAAGTGGGACTGTTCATAGTAATTGCTACAGCTACGATGCCATGGTAAATACATGTATGCTGACAAATGGAAAAAAGGATGTAGTAAAGTCACTGTGTTATTGTTACTCTACTGTAATAGCATTCAAAATGATATGGGCTCAATTTATAGTGATGGCGAATTCAATTCAATGCAAGTTTGATTTGTATCAAATGGTCTTTTATAAAAGTATTGTAACAAATGCGCGACTATATATACTAAACTAAGTATAATGTTGCTACCGCGTGAAATACGACTCAAGGTTTAATTTACTAGTGTGAAACACACACATATACCATATTAATCTGTTAATACAGTCTTTCATTATTTTCACTACGTATTGCAATATATATACTGGATTTGTTTTTTGTAATTTCATTGTTACCAAAGAACATTACAAGTATACTTAAGACAAAACTCAACTGAGTGAGAATTTTCCAGTTTCGAAATATTTAAAAATTTAATTCAAAGCATTGCCGTCAACAAAAATATGTTTTAGACCTTTGTGATGAGAAATGGATATCAAAATCTAACATTTGCCTGGAATCTTCCATATTTTTTTTATAATTTCATGACAGGTATGTGATATGGGTATTCTAAGTAATCATATCCTTTTCAAACAAAACTGACACTGGATAAATATTTAAATTTGCATGTCTCCGCAACAAGATGTTTTACCATGATATCAAATAAAGTATATGGAATGTTATAACAGATCTCAAAGCGGAAATGACCTGATTATGCAATGGACAGGTAAAAGTTAAGATGACCTGTTTATACTCTGGACAGGTAAAAGTAGAAATGGCCTGATTATGCCATGGTCAATTAAAGGACAAATGACCTGTCTATGCTCTGGACAGACAGGTAAAAGTTGAAATGATCTGTTTATACTCTGGATAGGTAAAAGTGGAAGTGACTTGTTTTATACCCTGGACAGGCATAAGTGGAAATGACTTGTTTATAACCTGGACCTATAAAGGTGGAAATGACCTGTTTATACCCTGGACCGGTATAAGCGGTAAGGACCTGTTTATACCCTGGGCAGGTATAAGAAATGACCTGTTTACACTCTGGACAGGTATAAGTGTAAACGACCTGTTTATACCCTAGACAGGTATAAGTGGAAATGACCTGTTTATACCCTGGACCGATGTAAGTGGAAATGACCTGTTTATACCCTGGACCGCTATTAGTGGAAATGACCTGTCTGGACAGGTATAAGTGGAAATGACCTGTTTACACTCTGGACAAATATAAGTGGAAATGACCTGTTTATGCCCTGGACAGGTATAAGTGGAAATGAACAGTTTACACTGGACAGGTATAAGTGGAAATGACCTGTTTATACCCTGGACAGGTATAAGTAGAAAGAACTGTTTACACTCTGGACAAGTAAAAGGGAAAATGACCCGTTTATGCTCTGGACAGGCAGGTAAAAGTTGAGATGATCTGTTTATACTCTGGACACCTAATAGTGGAAGTGACCTGATTTATACCCTGGACAGATATAAGTGCAAATGACCTGTCTATACTCTCTGGACAGGTGAAAGTTTAGATAACCTGTTTTATACTCTGGACATGCAGGTGAAATTGGAAATGACCTGTTTATATCATGGACATGTAAAAGTGGAAATGAGCTGTTTATACCCTGGACAGGTAAAAGTGGAAAGGGGTCTGCCTGCTGTTTCATACTAGGAATTGGAAAGGACCTGTTTTATACTATAATAAGGGATACATGTAAGTTGTAAGGACCTGTTTATACCAAGGATAGGTAAAAGTGGAAAAGACCTATTTTATATTAAGAATAGATAAAAGTGGAAAGGACTAGTTTCATTAAAACGAAAGGACCTAGTGCTTTCTACTTTTAAGCCAATATGATTGGCTCACCCCTTTATTGAGCAAGATGGCAAATGTGCTACCTGTACTGTTTTAATTCTGGCATACAGAAAAGTGTCTAGCAGGAACTGCTTTTCTTTCTTAATCACTTTAAAAAAAACATGTGGGAATAATTCCAACTGTAATTGTAACGTTCGTTTTCATTGGTCAACTTCATGAATAGCAAACGGAAATGTTTTTCGATATCTCCGTTTGCCCATTTATACGCTCCACAAAGATATAGTGCAGAAAAAGAAGACGTCGTTAAGATGGATCACGCACTTTTTAACATACAAAGTTGGAATTACAAGGATTAAACACTGATTTTTAGGAAATCGTGTATGTATAAAATCCTTCAGCTCACAATCATTACATAAAATTCAGTTTGTGAGTGAGCTGCTGGAGTTCATACATAGATAATTTCCTAAAAATGAGTGTTTAATCCTATATTATTTTCAGTTTCAAATGGAAATATGTTTTTCTTGACTTTTGTATGAAGTTGTCACTTTTCGACTCTGCTATATTAAAGTGGTCAACCTTATATACCATTGACTATTTGATTCGAAGTTCATCAGTATATGAACGCCTTCCGTTTTATGTTTACTCGAAAAAAATCATGTAAGACGAATATATTGACATATTTTCAAGTTACGGGGGACATAAAATTAAGGGTCACTGTCTCACTGACAAATACCCGATATCTTGTTTTATATATGAAGTCCGCCTACCATGAGATTTAAGCGTGATTGTATCAAATCAAATGATAAAGAAAATTGAAGCAATCTACAGTAATTCACGAGGAATAAGAACATATTTGTACAATGATATTTAATTTGAACTTATGTACGATGTTGTTTCACAATGCATAACACTATAACTAGTCTGGCCAAATATTACAATGAGTTCCTTGTTTTATTTTTTGTTTGTTTTTGGTTTTTTTCTTATTTCAGATATCGTGTCGGTAAATATGTTTATAATCAGATTTAAACACCTTTTAAATGCATGTTGTGTATTGGATACATGCAATACAATTAATTATGGGTTTATAAAAAAGCGCTGAAAACGGAGTTTGACCGTAATTGTTTAGCCAAGTTCTTTTATTGTTTCTCTTTGTATTTATCTTCTTTAATGCAGATGAAGGCCAGAGGGAAAGATTCGTGATGAAGGAAAACACTTGACAAAAGTAAAGTAAATACAAAACAATAGAATATCATCACTATGCTGTTCTTCATAGTGGTATTCGTCAGACTGTCATACAACAATAGTAAAGTGATTACAAGACCTGAATAGAATATCATTCCTCAACGTGGTGTTCACCATAAAACTTTCCTATGACAATAACAAAGTGAATACAAAACTATAGAATATCATTCTTCACCGTGGTGTTCACCATAAAACTTTCCTGTAAAAATAACTAAGTGAATACAAAAATATAGAACTTCGTTCTTCACCGTGGTGTTCACCAGCAGACTTTCATATAACAATAACAAAGTGTTCATAAACAAATAAAGGAATATGGAGTAAATGTATATAAGTTGATACAAAAATATAGAATATCATTCCTCACCGTGGTGTTCACCATAAAACTTTCCTATAAAAATAACTAAGTGAATACAAAAATATAGAACTTCGTTCTTCACCGTGGTGTTCACCAGCAGACTTTCATATAACAATAACAAAGTGTTCATAAACAAATAAAGGAATATGGAGTAAATGTACATGCTATAAAATTCCTAAAAACACATGGTAAGATTCAGCAAATGGAACAACGCTTTTATTGTTGTTCTAGATAATAACTTCATGGTATTACGTAGGTATTTATTGTCGTTTCAATGATCTATTGTAATAAGTAATGTCATTTTTAACTCGTAAGCCGAAGGCGGAGAGTTGTAAAATTGACAAGAAAAAATCACGTGAGGCTTCAAGCCTATCTGAACAGCTCTAAAAGATTATCTTCTTGCTTCTGATAAAATATAGTGCATAAGTTTCTTTCAAAATCTTATACATTGTGTATTTAAGTTATATTTCTTCATTTTCTTGAGTTGAATACGGTGTTGTTATATTAAATTGAAAACAATATGCATGTTTATCAAATTAATCTTTTTTTTATATTGCGTCTCGGATCAACGAGTCTGCCGCGCAGTAATTTGTCAAAGATGAAAATAACATTTGTTAACCTGTGATATGTGTATTGCATATATTTATAGCAATGCAATCGACATACATACGAAATCACACAATCCGATTATTTTCACGTATTACGGAATAACTTAATACATGCAGACGTATGCAGCAGTTCTTTTGATAACTACGAAGTTTTGCCACGTGTAGATTTTCAGGGCTTTCGAGTTTAAGCTTCATCGGAGCTTTGATTCACTGATCTTCTTGTAGAAATTATTTGTAAGTTTGTAAGTTATAAGGTCTTATAATTATATTTTGGCGATATATATTGACATTTAAGTTTTAGTCTGGTTGTACGTATAGTCACCATGCAGTAATGTCAATGATGGCATCTAATTTTCTTATTACTAGTCAGTATTATTGGTAATATCAAAAGTTTTAATAGTAATATGTTATATGCTACTTAGATTTTAGCAATTCTGATGGCATCTTTTTTTCATTAGTTATATGAAGTTTTTATGACATTGTGTTCTTTTATAAGTAGTAATGCCAAATTTTAACATTAGTCTTGACATATATTCCGGTAGTATAT
>MJUU01027739.1:175229-195264 GCA_002080025.1 Modiolus philippinarum
GGAAAAGAAATAATTAAAGCTGTTACCGATGAAATTTTTGAGATACAAGTGTTTCAAAAAATGGCGGGAAACTGAACTCCTCTGCAATTTTCATGGGTTTAGCATGAGGAATGTTTATCCAATAATGAATGTAACAAAATAACACCAGTTGAATAAAATTTTGTCAGAATGCTCCCAAAGATATATAAAATGAAATTAACGAAAAAAATAGGGGGTTCGCCGAGCAAAATATTATTAAGCTTTTGAATGGATAAAACCAGAGAAGTCCGAAAATCTGACAGAAATGCATAAACATGACAAGCGAACATCCTTAATATACGTTGGAAAAAATGCATATCACACGTCCGAGCCCAAAGTATTCAATACTGTTGTTATGGACTTACTTTTCAACTTACGTTTTCTAAACTTCAGTAATTTTTATATGGTATAACCCATATCTACATAAAATCATGTTAGTACATTTTATAACTGTACTATAGTAGCTAGGACACTTCAGGTTGTTCTGAAATTCAAGTCATAGAGTTTAATGCTTATTTATTTCTCTTTAATAGCATCATTAACATCGAACAAAAAACGACTATACAGGTTAAAAAATAAAATATACTACTCACATAAACGTTAAATGGCACTACAAAGCCAATGTAATATAATAAAAATGTAAAGAATTTATATTTCATGCTAAAAAAAAACACAGTTCAAAGTAAACGTTTTTACAAAAATTGAACTTTCCATCATAGTTAATAACACAACTGAATGACTCCTATTATTTCTTAATTAGGTAATATTTAAAATGAAGTTCTAGGCGAAAACAACATAAATTAAACTTATGACTCTTATATACTTCATAAAACTTTTAATACAGCCGACAAATGTTTCATGGTTATGACTGGTGATCATATTAAAGTATATGAGTTGTTCAGACTTTATTGCAATAAACACAGACTTTAACGTTTGGTCTGTAAGATCCAAAATGTGTTCGTTTAAATTGGAACACAGTATACCAAAGATAAAGGGATTAATCCGTACAAGAACGTTCCTACACCACAGACCAATATTTCTTTCAATTTCAACTGAGTTAGTATTCTACTTGTATTTTTTTTTATAAAGGGACACTGGATAGAGGAAGGGGAGGTTTGAGTTTAACCATACCGCTGGCTTGTCCGACTGTACAGAGTCTATCGTTATTAAACTTTGTGTTTTGTCTTTCTTTTTTTTCTGGTTCGCTGGTAGGTTGTGGACTGTGACTAATTTTCAGCAATTGTAGTCGTTTCCTGTTATTTGTTTTATTAATGGATATTTTCATATAGAATGATAAGCTTAGAGAGCACTTCAATATTGTCATATTCAAGTTATCACATTCTCTAGTCATGAGAATGTCCACAGAAAAATAGAAGTATACAGACATGTACCTTTATCAGTTTACCTATATCAAAATTTTTTGTCTGTGCGAACTAACACAATGTTAAAGCAATATTTTGTTAGTTATAAAATGTGTCATTTCTAATCCTCATGAATATTTTATTTTGCATTTATTAAAAGACATCTAAATATATACAAACAATTTGAATCTTTGAAATTTAACACTCACGCCCACTGTTATCTTCGGAAAATGTGACGGGCTTCTACTGACGAAAGAAGGCGGTCTCCCGAACTTTTACGTGTCCTTAATAATACCTTTTACAAAACTCAGAGCAATAAAACTGCGGCTCACCTGTCACATTAAATATATATTTATCTAAAAAGTTTTCAATTAGATTGATAAGATTGTGAATACTACACAAAGGTGACCTAACTAACCAACAAGCTTTATGTTTGACTTTTGTGTCCAACTTTCTCACTTCTGCACTGTTAATTCATTGAAAATATAGAGCAGGATGTGTGTTTTGTAAGTCAGGAATAAACGTCACTTGCTCAGTTCCATTTTCTTATATGGAGGACGAAAATCAGACCGGGAACCGTTGCCACAACTAAAACTAAACAACCCTTGTCATATAAAATTAAGGAATATTTCATGAGTGACACGATCGGAGTAAACTATACTTTGTTGGCCAAACTCGAATCACATATTTTGACTATGACTAAGTAAATTTTGACAATTTGGGACAAAAACAAACCAAGAGAGTCAATACAAGCGATTCCTGCGTTTCCTTTTTTCGTTGAAGGACATGTAACCATGGATATTATGTGAACACTCCGAAGCCCATTTAAACGAAAACAAAGACAAAAATATGAATATTCTCATGTTTACTTAATCCATATTGGTCAGCCAGGATTATTGCTTGATATGAATTGTTATTTTACGTATTATATTTTAGGTGTCAACCGGATGCTGAACATTCTTGCATATTGTATACACTGAGTAGTAGGTTACTGTTACAATATCAGAGCTAGGGTCGAAACATGACAGACATATTCCTCACTGTGTTGAAGACCGTACGTGCCCCCTAGATGCTTTATTTTGAGTCCTTTAAATCTGGAGATGGGATGTTGCCTCCTTGACATTTTACCACATTTCCTTTCTTTTTGATATAATACATGTACTTAAAATTTAAAGTTTCCTTTCCATTGTTCAATAAGTAATTGGTAAAGAGTTTTACATAACTAAACTTGGTTGCATGGTCTTTCCAAATAAGACCATTTGACGCCAATGAAAGCATTATTGCAAAACGTTGAGCACGTTGAAAGTGTAAGCACTACTGTTTGTGTATGCAACACAATAAAAACTTCTCTATACGTTAGAAAAAGACACAAATGGACATATCTGTTGTGAAAAATCAAAATTTCACCCAAGAGAGAACAAAAACATACCGTAACCGAGTCAAAATTTGTTCACACGTTATCGTGTGTGAAATGATAGTCATTAATGTATACTTTATAGACCATAATTTTAATATATGTCATGATTGTCTACTTTAAGACTGCTACCTTACGTTTAAAGAAACAATTAAACATCTTATAAGCACGTATCATGCAGTATACTATAGTCTACATTAGATAACAAAATATCGAAGTTATACTGTAAATGTACTTTCAGTCTGCATATGACCATTTCGACAGCTTATGTCTCAGTGCAGATAAAATAAAAAAAAACTGCAAGCCAATTCAGATATCCGAAAAACGTATAAAAAATAATAAAAAAAATCGAAACTGAAAGCCAAACTCAGCTTAGGACAGAACTTGACATGAGTTTTTTTTAACATTTTCTTATTTGATATTATAATTTTCCAAATAAAATCGGTTTTCTGGCAATCGTTTGAGGCGAAGTACTGGACTACTTGGTGGGAATACAGTTCACCGAAGTACTGGACTACTTGGTGGGAATACTCTCCAAGACTTACAGTTCACCGAAGTACTGGACTACTTGGTGGGAATACTCTCCAAGACTAACAGTTCACCGAAGAAACAAATGTATCGGAATTTACAGTACATATAATATGTATTTTACGAAAGTATATGGAGTAAATGAACATGAGACCATAACACATATGTTAACTCCAACTGCAATAATTTTATTGAGCTGTATGGCCATTTCGGAAATTAATTCCTCATCAGCAGCACTAGAACCCAAACAAAGGAAATCCATAATTTCGAAAAATGTTTAAAATACACAAAACCAAACGAAATCCGAATAATCAGTAATATCAAATACAGCTAAGGACAAAACTACGATGGAGGGAGTTAATCCTTCGGTTTTAGAATTTACATAAATTTAGATAATAGTATCTTTTTTAACTAAACATATGAAGTGGTTTAGTATTTTACTAAATATATTTTGTTGTTTTATCATATTTGTTGATCATTGTTGTTAATGTTGTATCGTTTGTCCAAACCGTGTATTTTATTTTCTGTATTGGGGATGTTTTTGTTCAGTCTCTGTGTTGCTATTTGTAATTAATCCGAGATTCTGATTATCGCAAAATATTCAACGAATGATCGAACAACGCAGTAATTTTGTCGATTTTAGATAATCAGAATCTAGGATTAGTTATTGTTTTTATTATATATATCTATGTGATCTATGTTTTTGATGTTCATTCGCTTAAGTCTTTTTTTTATACAAGAAGAAACATGGTTCATCTGTCGATAGTATGCTATCATCTGAACAATGAAAAAAAAATTAAAGTAGTAAAAAGCATAAGAAAAAATAAAAATCAAAAGAATTTTCTCAGCATTGCAAAAAAATCATACATTTTAGCAGATAAACATAACAAAAAGGCCGAAATAATGCAGAAACAAATTTACACGATTGCGACACCACTTAATTTTAAAAAGTTGTAAATTTTCGATATTATAACTTTTCAAAATATTAGTTCTACTTTTGCAGTTAAATATGTGTTCCTTTGGCGATTTATTCTTTCCTATGAATTTGCTTTGCTGACTGAAAAACATAGTGACAATTCATGTCTGACATGTTGTAATGTGCAATATGTTTCACCATTTATTTTCATACTTGCATCCTGTCAAACTTGTAGAATAGTATAGAGGTCATCTCATTTCAAGTTTAAACTCTCCAGCCAAAATAACAGATTAAATAGCCAACAATACCACCAGTCTTGTTTATTTTGTTGTATCTTGATCTGACGGACATAAGTCTTGATCTCTGCTCGTCTTTCATTTTACTTACTTTGATGAAGAAAATACAATTATAAATATTTAACCGTAATTCGAATTATAAACATAAAGCCAAGCGAAATAGAAATAATGAGTCTAACATTATTGTTATGTTCGCGAAAAAAATGTAAAATAACTTCATTAAGATATCTAATAACAAATTAGCTATAGATGATGACTTTTGGAGTGTGGACAATTTGTAAATATTATTTCCAGTAGAGGTGGTCCTTTCAATAGACATGACCTCATAACCCCTTGCATGAATAAACCAGATTATTGTGTCAACTTATCGTTGACAAGTTTACTGACCATCTATAATAGACAAATTATGATGGGACAATATTTGTTTTTCATGAAAAGATTTTTAATAAGAGTGGACATTAAATAGTAAATGGATTGTACCCTTGTCGAGGTTGAAGTCAATACGAGGCAAAACAGTAAATATAAAACAATACAATTTCCGAAAGATGTAAATGTATGCATTGAAAACTATGCATCAGTGAAACTTTTCCCATTTGAAAAAATGTGTGTTATATTTAAAAAAACTTGTGTTTGAAAAAGGAAAAAAGAAATCGCACATATATTTTGGTTCATTAAATCTTGATGGGGAGTCCATCATTAGCCCGTATTTTGTTATATTTAAACTACTATTACAAAAAATATCATCTTTTAATAAGGAAATCCACTAGTGCTGTTTGAAAAGCTAATTCGGCATGAGAAGTGTAACATTTTTGTTCAAACGACTTGCTATATATAAAAGAAATCTTTAAGTCAAATGGCGTCTTAGGGATATACTTAGGAAGTGAACAGTCAACACGCCTTTCAGAATTCATTTTTATTAGGTCTATAGATTAAATAAAATCCTGGATACTTTTATGTTAATTCGACTATCGTCACATGACTTGCAAAATCAGATCCGAAGAATTCAAGCTCTACATGTGTAGAAGTGTAGTTGACCATGCGCTGTACTTTGCAATAAAGAATTTTACATATGTAGAAGTGTAGTTGATCATGCGCTGTTCTTTGCAAAATGTCATCTAGGTATCCTTGATGCTACGATTCTTTGCAATAAGGAGGTTTTAAGTATTCCCATCTTTGTTAATAAACTCGCATTTGGTCGAATAAACAATGCCAGTTCTGTTGTGTTTTGTTGTTTTTTATCTGCTTCATATTAACCCCTCAAAGTCATCAAAGAAATTTGTACCAGTTCAACACATTGCCCACACCAAAATGAATTCAAGATAGACACTATTGTTATAGTCTATACATTGTTGTCAATTTTATACACCTTTTCAAAGGAATCGGAGTGGTAATTAAAAAGCATATTATAGATTTGTTGGCAACCCAAATATTAATTCTTATTTTGATTTACAGCTAATGCATTCATATTCGGATTCATCTCAAATTATCACTATTGTATATAAAAAACAAAATCAGTGTATTTTATTTCTCAAACACCTCTGAAAAGACAAGCAAAACACCAAAAAAGCAAGAAAAAAACAAGGTAGCTACAATATGAGTGAAAATAATCACGATAATTTTTAGCTCGCCGGGGCGAATGTCCGGAGAGCTATTGTCATCACCCCGGCGTCGGCGTCGTCGGCGTCGGCGTCAGCAAAACTTTGATCTGGCTTGTGGAATGGAGACCTGAAGAACTAGGATGTTGATATTTGGTATGTGGCATCCTTGTGATGAGAGCTTTCTTTTGGTACCATACTTGTAGACATTTTGACCTTGACCTTGCCCTTAGNTCAATAGAAGTTAGGCTTTTAGTGGTAGGGTGTTCATATTGGGTATGTAACTTTCTTATGATGAGAGCTTTCTAAAGGTACCATATTTGTAGACATTTTGACCTTGACCTTGCCCTTAGGGCAATTTTTCAAAAACTAACCTTGCCTCTAGAAGGTGGGCTTTTAGTGGTAGGGAGTTCATATTTGGTATGTAACTTCCTTATCAGGAGAGCTTTCTAAAGGTACCATATTTGTAGACAGTTTGACCTTGACTTGCCCTTAGGGCAATTTTTAAAAAACTTTAACCTTGCCTCTAGAAGGTAGGATTTTAGTGGTAGGAGTTCATATTTGGTATGTAACTTCCTTATGAGGAGAGCTTTCTAACGGTACCATATTTGTAGACATTTTGACCTTGACCTTGCCCTGAGGGCAATTTTTTTAAAAACTTTAACTTCACTTCTAGAATTAAGTTGCTTAGTGGTAGGGTGTTTATATTTGGTATGTGACGTTCTTTTGATGAGAGCTTTCTAATGGTACCATATTTGTAGACATTTTGACCTTGACCTTGACCTTGCCCTGAGGGCAATTTTTTAAAAACCTTTAACTTTGCTTCTAGAATTAAGTTGTTTAGTGATAGGGTGTTTAACTTTGATATGTAACTTTCTTGTGAAGAAAGCTTTTTATTACTTTCGAATTTATTGTGCATTGAAGTTACTGGAATCCCCGGCGAGCTATGTTGTCTTCTGACAACTCTTGTTTTTTTTAGGCCATTGGATGATCTGTATGATGTTGGAGTATACTGAAAATAGAAGCACATTTTACACAGACGAGCATGTTTTATGTTATAGGTGTTCAGACTGTCAAAGACTATTACCAAATGTTCATTTTTCAAGATTAAAAGCTATAATTTAACAGAATTGTAAGTAATGGTAATTTTTTCTCCATGATAAATTGAACAATTATCATCATCTATTCTGTAAATCACAAGATATATATAGACATACAGAAGCTGGTTCAGGGGTAGACATAAAACTCGTGGCGCCACCAGTCAACCTATAATTAAATCATGATCACTAAAATCTACCTACAACCGTATAATGCACCGTCTATCAAAGCATCCAACACAAATTTATTAAAATGCCTTAGGGTAAAATTCTTCTATAGATATGCAGTTGTACGTTACTAGTTAAATTATGATTTACTTTTTTATTATTTAGACGATTTACCATTTAATATTAATATTTTGTGACATTTATGTGAGAAAAATGTGCAGTAAAGATGTCTTCGTTACTAGATTTTATGAACTGGATCAATAATAATGTAAAATAAAATTTTGATGGATCATTTTTCTCAGAGCAAATTATTCTATTTAATATAACTGCATAATTAACTGTACAATTGGTTGTTCAGCAAAACCGTTCCAACAAACAATGACAATACTGTTAACCCTCTTCATCAAAATGAAAAAATGGAATTACATATCACAAGTCTGCAGTAAATATCTACAAATGTCCAATGGAAACCAATCTATCAATAAACTCTGATAAAATAGAGTGTAACTCTGGAGCACATTACCCAAACCAAAATGAATTCAAGATAGACACTTTTGCTATGGTTTTATACATTGTTGTCATTTCCATCGGTCCTGTAATACTGTTTTATAAACAAGTTTATCCTAACACTATGAAATCATACAAATTAAACAAATTAGCGTTATTGAGATATACCTTAATGGTCAATCTATCGAAAATTTCTCAAGATTAATATGTACAAAATGTACTACTAAGTTGATGCAATATTAAGCCGTGGTTTATAAACGCTCATAGGATTTTTCAAATTTCTTACAGAAAAGTACTGAAACAGTTTATGTCTTATCAGTGCAAATAAATAATCACCAAATTGAGTGTATAACTGAAAACCGTTGCTTAAACCAAGCGAAAAAAAACACAAATAATGAAAAATTTGACTATATTTATCTCAGACAGCAATAAAAATACAATAATACCTAAACTGCAGTTTAAAAGGTCTACTATGAATGAAATATTGATATTTTACTCCAACTTTATTGAAGTTTTAATATTGAGAAAATGATCAAAAACATTAAGAGTAGAAGATTCTATTTATTAATTACAAAATAAAAAATGCAGATAAACTCGATTAACTGATAAATCGCAACAGGTGCGAGAAAGAAAGGCAAATTAGCATCAAAGTTCAAACAAACTGATAATTGTTTTAAAGAAGAGATGATGAAATAACAATAATTTAACATTGAAGCAATAAAATGGAAAGAAATGCGTTTTGCAGATGCACGTTTATGTGATTGCAAATCCCTATCTAAATTGTAATAAACAGAAATTAATTTTCAGACTAGATATATACACATCAAACAATTCCACATGCTGATCATAATAGTTAGATAATGTTTTTATATTTACAGCAACCCAGTGATTTCCTGCAGATTTGTATATATACATTACATATGAAGAGATTGTGAAAACAAATATCTTACGATGAATTACAGGCGAAGGAAATGATATCGGAAAATTGTATTTAAATTGGCAGGTAACAGCTATGTGTTTCTTATAATTTGAATGAATTAATGCATAGAGTCGGTTTATCTGGGTAATCGAGAAGACAATTTTAACACATCCATGTGTTGGCGACCGAAGAAAAAAATATATTTGCTGAATGTTGGAAGTGAAACTATTTATATGATTTACAGAGATTAATGTATATCAACTGAAATCTTCTTTTTTGTTTGGTTTTGTTTGCATTTTTTTTAGTTATAATTATTTGGAATAAATAGCAACCAGTTCGATACTTTAACCAGGAAACTACATAACAGATATATAGTTCCCTGGTTCAACACTGTACTCCGTAGTGATTAAAGGGGAAAAAATTGAATCATAGACAAAAATCATAGACTAAATTCGGTTTTCGGGGCAGCACCGAAGTACTGAGAATACCTTCATGACTAACATCCGTCATCCACCAACAGAGAAATCGACCCAGTGGAAATAAATAACAAAATACCGAAGTTTTTGTAAATTTTGTTTCTGCAGATGGCCATTTCGACAAATTATGTCTCTTCAGTGCAGATCAAATCAAAATATTTTCAAGACCATAAACCGAAAGATCTATAAAAGATGATGGAGAGTAAATTACCAATAGGATCTAATCAACTAAGTATAGAACTTTTCCATAGGGAGATACTCATTAAGGTTCAACAAAATTCACAAAAATTTACATATTGCACGTTTTAGATTTTTTTCTCTCCTGGTCGTTTGATAGATACATTGACGCTAACTAGCTAGCATCTCAATTAAAAAGACGATGGTTAGTCTTTATTAGTTTTACTAATTTCATTATTTACTATCATTTTTCAGTTTTAATTTTTGAAAGAGGCTAAAAAAATCTGGAAAAAATAATTTCGATGTTGAGGTAAGTTGTTTCCACAAATAATACTCTCATATTATGGAAATTTGTTGACGAATGACCTGCTGTTTTTCAAACTCATTAAACAGAACAGTCCTCAAACGTAGTCGTATTTTTTACATGATTGATACGTTGTATTTACAATGGGGTTATTGCCAAACAAAGATTGAAAGTCGTAAGGTAGGGTATCATCTATATATTTTATCACACTGTGAGACTTTTATTCCACTGAATATATGCTCGATGGGATATAACACTTCTTTCAAACATTATAGACATGCCAACAAATGATTTTTCTCACTTTTGTGAAATGCCCATTGCTAAGTGCCACCCCTGTTAACACGTTAACGCAAAAAAGAGAACGTATTATTTCAATAGATTTTTTAAATGATTTGAGAAATTTTCACGGCAGTTCGCTTTAAATATCTTAAGAATTTTTATAACTAAAACACTTTTGTAATTGATGAAAAATAAGTGCGAATGATTTCTGCAATGTCATGTAGATTATCAGTGATTTTACAAAATGCTATTTCTAATGAACTTCAAAGAGGTTGATCCATTATAACACCCCAGCAGAACGGAAAATTACAAAATAATTTTTACTTGTCAGTCTAGTAGTTACAAAAGTTTAACGTGGGATCAAAGTTTTAAACGATTTCCATAACTACTTAAGATATCCTCTGATATCCAAGAGCATTGCATGCACTTTTATTGGCTAACGGATATGTGTATATTTGAAAATTGCTTTTCGCAGTCAGAGACAAATTAAATGTCTCTATAAACAAGTATAAACAATCGTCATACTATATAGCCTGAACATATAAATAACAAAATACCGACGTTACTGTAAATTTAATTTCTGCATATGCGCATTTCGACAACTTATGTCTCCTCAGTGCAGATCAAATCAAAACATTTGGAAATCCATATACCGAAACATGCATAAAATCTAATAGAGAACAAATTACCAATAGAATCTAAAATTAACAATGAAAGGTTATGGAGTAAATGCACTTGAAATAAAGTCTGTATACAGACAGACGGCAAAACCAAGCAAAGGAACAACAATTATATTGTTATTGTCAATCTAAAAGTCACCATGAGGCTTTGCTCACACTTTATAGTAAGTTCAAGACGACCCTTGCCGTGATCGGTTTGAGCAGAATTAATTGCTCAAACGTTGAACAACGCTATACATCCATGTGTGCCGTTACTTGTGGATACAGGATCGTCAACAAACATAAAATTCACTCGCAAAAAGTTCCTACAACCGCAGTTATCGGTTGCAAGACAAAAAGACTAAAAAAAGCAATCACAACATATAAATAACCACAGGGGAGGCATCAAGTCAATTACAAGAAAACTTTGAATAATAAATAGTGAAACGTGAGTACTATAAACAGAATGGTCTAAATAACATTTGGAAGTTACAAAAAAAAAATAAAGACTGAATCAACAAGAACTTTTGTGATACACCATGAGATCAAACATATTAACTTTCTCTGATTTTGACAAAACATACTACATGTATATTCACTGAAACCCTAATAGTTTAAAAATCAAAATTGACAATGTGATCTAAACAATGGTATGATATGGAGTAAATGCACATGAAGCAAAGTCTCAACAAAAACATGACAGAACTAAGCAAGAGAACAACGATTTTATTGTTATTCTTCATCTTGAAGTCACCATGTGGCCTTCAACAATGAGCTTTGCTTATATCGCACAGTAAGTCCAAGACCACCCCAAGCATGTACGTTTCATAAATGTGTTTGAAAATATAGAATTGAACACCCGTCTAAGTTTATAAGATCATTCTAAAGTAATATATTGAGAACAGATCGCAATTTTGATCCTTGTTTTGTAAGCCTGTCTGAATTTTGGGAACTCACATTCGCGTCTTCATACTTATAAGATCATGGATTCTGCCATTTCGTTTGTATTAACGTTAACAAGATTTAACGAACAAGAATAAGAACTTCCCTGAATAGAATTCATGACTGTCACCCGGTACGATTCTTCTGGATAAAATCTATACTTTGGAAACGCTGCGACTCGTAACATATCATCATCATCATTATTATTATTATTATTATTATGGAATATCCTTATCCGAAGTACATTTCTATATACATGTAGTTGTATTTTTATGAGTCATTTCCCCATTTATGTTTGCCCGCATCAATGGCCAATTATATTGGTATATGAGGGTAATAATAAAATTACCAAACAGAATTGTCAAGGACCGAAATCAAAACAAAATTACCGAACAGAATTGTCAAGGGCCGAAATAAAAAAAAGCAAAACAGACAAAGCAGGTGTAAATCACTAGAACAAAAATATCAACCGCAATGGTCCTAGGTTAGTACAGGCATCCCACCAAAAATGGTGGGTTAAAATGATTTTTAGCACACCAAAGTCCCCGTTTGGTGCGGTAGTTTCCGGCAGCAACTCGAATCGTATTGGTATTCCACACTTTGTTTAGATTTTATCTGCACTGAAGAGACATAAGTTGTCGAAATGCGCATATGCAGAATTAAAATTGATAATAACCTCGGTATTTATTTTTTTGCCTTTTTGTAATATTGAAGGTGGTCAATACAACATGTATATTGGTTTTGCAGTAATGAACAGTAAAGTTATTTATTACGCTTAATAAGATGAAGTGAGGGACTGAATACATTTGGCAATGTTTTCTAACGATTATAACACTATGAAAGTATATTTTATCCTTTCAATAGAAATAGTTTAACAAACTTATGGTATATACGTAAATGCATACTCGTTTATCATAAGGGTGTATGGTTAAAACGACGAGAAAGAAATTTGTCACACACAAAGATAATTTGAGTTGCTGACATCTAATCAATTTGATTGTCACTGTTTCTTTGTAATTTACTTGCCGACTTAACCTCTGTTGCTACTGGCCATTACATGTATTAAATACACAAAATTCTTCCCTATATCTCTTGTTAAACGGGAAAATTTTTATATATCTGAGCTAAATTGTTTGGCAAAGAGAATGATGAATTATACCTAGAGATTCATGAGAACTTTCTCTCTCTTGCAAGCTCTTTCCGTAGACCTGTTAGGGCTTACGGCAAGTTGTTCTCTAAATGTATGATCTTTGTCTACTGTCTTAACTGAACATTTTGAATTAAAAGCAATTATTATTCTTTGAAAGTTTGAGCTCCTGTTTGTTTGTTTCGTATAGACACTTCAATATAATGTATCACTTTCTTCCCGCATTCAAATCGCTGCTCATTTCAATTATTGTTTAAATTTGTTAATAGGTTTGAGGTCAATTAATTGTTTGTGAAAACAATAACTGTGCTGTTAACTAAGGACACAAATAGACGACATGGTTACACCATAGACGTCCCTTTTATTAATAAATCAGACATTTATCGTTGTTTTTATGGCCAAACATTACGATTTTCAATATTTATACCTGTATAAATCGTCTAAGGCTGACAAGATAATTTGTTGTTCTGTAGATATCATTGGTCTTCAATACAAATGATATTTGCATGCTAAATTCAATTTAAATTCATCAGTAAAGCCTCTATTTACTTGTAGTATCCATTCATCACAAAATCAATCGTATATAAAACGCCAATTTAGGGCAAACTGAGGTTTTTATGAGCGCCCCCAGAAAAAAATCTTGCAACCTTGAAATAAGATAAATATTATAGCTTTAAATACGGAAAAAGTAACTGATAAAATATGATTATTTTGACATAAAAATAAGTGCGTCACCAGTGAAACCTGTTTTGTGGATAATAAATTACCCATACTTTAGTGGAATTGCTACTATTAGAGATTTGTTAAATATGACACCATTTATTTTTCGAGACTCAACTATCAATTATAAAAAGACCCACCAAAAAAAGGGAGAAACAATCACACATAACCACTTAAAAATCGCTTTTAAATAGAGCTGAAAAAAGCAACTATTATACTAGCACAAGTCAAATTATAATAAACATATATACGATCTACAATATGGGTCGCATATCACTGCTTGTTGAGTTGCTTCCGGACACTACCTAAAATGCAGGGGAGATTTAGCGAGCCATAAAACCGGTTTACCCAACATTTCTTCTGAAACGCCTGTACCAAGTCAAGGCCATTGCGGTTTACAATGTTTTCAGCCTGATTTGTCTTTTACCTCTTGGACTCTGAGTCTTGACAATTCTGTTCGGTAATTTGTTATTATCCCCATGTATATTTACTCTGCTTTTGTCCAAGGAAATAATTTGATTTATTTGATATACATTGTGAGGAGATTATATATGCCATTAAGGTCTATATGAATTGCTACAGTTCCAGTTGAAATATTTCAAATATCTACCCGTATTAAATATTATAATGTTTTAGGAACGGCACTATTAACTAGACTTATCCCTTGTGAAGGAGATTATCATACAAAATTAGTAAGTCTTAAGTTTATCTGCCAATACCAAAGCTTGTAATTATTTTTGAATATTTGAATGTTCAAAGTGACATTGTTGGCTTGAAGTGACATTTTCTTATTGATTGCTTTCATGAGCATCTGGTGACCTGTAGCTTCACAAAGCCTCAGATGACATTGCTTGACAAAAGAACATTTAAACTTATATTCAATTGTCCCCAGTTGACCAATCTATATTAATTTTGTTATTGAATAACTTGATTTCTTTATTCAAGAGTTATCTTTAGTTCATTGGTAGCACGTGATTGTAAGATTTATCGATGAAATCATCAGTGATACTACTACAAATTATAAATAATACTACGTTAAAGATCATATTGAAATTTACAAATTCATCACCTGAATGACATTACAAGGAAACATGACATAAGAACACGTACATTACATACATTGTCAACCACTACATTGAATTGTATTGATAGTGGTAATGCCTAAAGTCGTTCTGTGCCAATCGATAAAAAATTCTGCTGTTTAAAACATGCATACATTACAGCGTCATACTATTTTACGTGTCTCTGACGTATACTGTTGAAATACTCTTCAAGATTAATATAATTTATTCATAATTTCTTTAATATGTATTCAAGCGATCCTCAAATGAAAATAAATAATACCGTTTCAAAAAAGCTAGATTCGTACATGGTAAACAGTATCAATCAGCGCGAATTACATCGTCATTTGTAAATAACAAGATACCGAAGTTACTGTTAATTTATTTTCTGCATATGCGCATTTCGACAACTTATGTCTCATCAGTGCAGATCAAACCAAAACATTTGGAAGTCTATTAACCGAAAATCATGTAAAAGCTGATAGAGATCAAATAACCAAAATGATATAAATAGAAAAACCTAAATTCAGATTAGGACAGAGCTATGCTTGAGGGAGATACTCCTAATTGTAAAATTTAGATATTGCAAGTTTCAATAAAATCGGTTTTCGGATAATTTATGTATTAGTTTGGAAAGTAAGTGCAAATGTTTTTATTTGGATGTCAAAACATGTATACATGTTCGAGAAACATATTATTTGACACACTTTAAAAGCCCATCATAATAAAAGCTACTGTGTCAAGAAAATTAATCATAAAAAATGCATAGTCAAAATCTTTAGTCATATAATTTGTTTATATATGATGCGTTTATGGTTATCTTGTCCTTAAAATGTGCAATTTTTGTCTGTAAAGTGTTGATTTATACTAACTTGCATCACAATGCTGTCTAATAACTAACATAATTATTACATTGCCTTCAGATAAATGTTATAATTTTGTGATGTGAAAAAAACCTAAGACGAGAAAATAAAACGGACTAAAATGAAGTATCAGTGGCTATTCCAGAGTGGAGCAAAACTGATAAATTAGCCCACACCACTTGAAATACTATATAACACTATAATCATTGTTAAGTTCGATTAATTGGAAAATTATATAATTTCTACCTATTTCATATGTATGTAATAATAAAAATTAAGTTACCATTTGATAAAAATACATTTGATTATCATGTATTATATGTGAATTCAATTACCATAATAATGTTTATTAAGTATGAGAAAAGCTCATTGTTACAGCCTAATGGTGACTTCCAGATGAGGAACAGCAATAAAGGCGTTGTTAAGTTGCTCTTCTGGAGATTTCGTTAACAAATCATTACTGACGTATTTCTATAGGCCACAGTGACTACCGTTTAATTTGGTTATGTAGGTAGAAGGATCAGGGTCTACAACGAAAGACTCATCGATAAATCTAAGTGGAGGGTCGATTTGATAAACCTCGCTAAACTGACCAATGTATATTTCAGCTTGAATAATAAAAACTTAGATTTTTAAAAACTTAAAGATGTATGTTAAAATGAATAATGTCATTAACAAGTGTATCCCCAACTTCAAAGACTCTTAACTTGTATGAATTATTTCATATTCACAATAAATACCATAGTAAAAATAT
Organism: Modiolus philippinarum; assembly: GCA_002080025.1. Lineage (NCBI taxonomy): Eukaryota > Metazoa > Mollusca > Bivalvia > Mytilida > Modiolidae > Modiolus > Modiolus philippinarum. The sequence continues at coordinate 191,431 of MJUU01027739.1, forward strand.
CTTTGTTAAAGTCCTCTTTCAACATCAAATAATATTTCAACATTTTAAATAAAACTATTAAAATTCAATAAACGAACGTCAGATGTATGGGTACATTAAACTTTGACCATAAATTTTCATATTCATAAATTTGCTTTTGAAAAACTTATTATGTTTTTTTTTGAAACTCTTTTGGTCATACGTTTTTATTATAGCATGGAACTCTGTAACCTTTTTATCAAATCGACAATTAATTATTCAGTTTTATCATTCTTAGCAAGCTAATATATCTCGTTACTTCTAGAGGTTATGTTTTCTATCTGCCCAACATGCCTTGTAAATCAACACTTCACGGAAGAGAATTGCACTCGTTTTATCAAAAGTAAAATACAGTCTAAAATTTCATAAGCTAGGTCATTTTAATTATGATAAAATTATCTGCTATCATAACCCAATTAGCCAACTTCAACTATGAATCGTGTCTTTACTGAAAATAAAAAGCCTACTTGTGATGGAAATGTTCATTACTGCTGATAAGTCCGTTTGATAATTTTATATATTTCGATAGCTAATGCAGTAGAACAATAAATTGAAGATAGGGATTACACCTTTCCCCACTGTGTCTAATGTGAACATCGTTTGAAAAACTGCGATTGTATCTGTGTCTAACGTGGGCATCGTTTGAAAAACTGCGATTGTATATCATTTGATAAATAGTAAAGACAAAAATCATTCGTGAATTTTTATCTACAGAATCATAGATAAAGCAATTACTAATTGTTAATTTTAAACATCTTTAGATACGTTTTAAAGTGTGCATTGGAGTTTCAACAAACTTTAAAGATGATTCATAACCTATCTTTCATAAATTTCAAGTTAACGGAAATAAAAGTGAAATGACACAGTAGTAACGCGTAAACTTAAAGAAAACTTGAGTTGTAACATCTATGACAAGTGGTAAATGAAATAGTCATAATGAATTCTTTTTGAATGTGCGGTGCATAACCTTGTCAAATATCTTAAAACGTGCATACGAAATTTTTACCTGTAATTTATAAAGTTTGTGGTTTGAGATAACCTACACTTTCCTTGTATAGATTTAGATAAAACAACAACTACAGAAAACATCGAGAATTTTTTTTTAACATTCATTTACTGTTTGGAACAATCATATTTATAGTTTTATATTTTTAATTTAAAATGTGATGAACCTTAAAAACTCCTCCTTGACTATGTGAAAATCGTATTTAAAAAAGACGCTAAAAGAAGCACCTGTCCCTTTAAACACAATTATTTTATTTTATAAGTATATTGAATGCGATGGAATTAAACATACATATAACATTTGTAACATAACTTAACATAATAAGTAAAAAGACAATTGATTAAAATTAAACAAGAATATACAATTGTAATCATACCTGTATATTTCTCTCCCGGTACGTATTTTCCTTTTGCAAGACCTAGAATCCTAATTGAAAATCCGTTATCTCCTGGTTTTTTTAATGCTGTTGTGTGTATTGGTCTTCTGTCACATATACTAAAACAATAGGCAGTATGTACAATCACAAGCATTAATGATAAAAGTTTCGAAAAAGTAATAAAATCCATGTCGAAAAAATATGAAACATAAAACTGAACGTACTATATCTAATGAATTGAAAAACTAAACTTATTTACAAGAAATCGAAATATAATTAAGTAATTAACTCCCAGTATCTCTTGTAACATATTTCCAAAATATGCATTTATATATCCGACACCAAAAAACCATCGTTACGTATTTATTCCTTTACACTGCAAAACGTAAACGAATGTTTCACGATGAAAATAGTAAGTTGGTGTTTAAAAATCAAGGTAGCAGTTTACATGTCAATCATTCACTTAACCCCGCCTCTTTAGTATCACCATGTTTTTTGATAAATTGTTTCACATTTTTATCTGTGTTTCGCAATATGATATATTAAAGATTACAAAAAATACAACAAAATATATATACAATGTACTTGTATAAAGAAGCTAGGCAGGGTGTTCTGTCAAACTGACCACTTAAATTGCCGGAGGATTAAATACACCTGCCTTAATACAAATCCAGTGGTTTAAATTGATATGTATATTTATTTAATCAGTAAGATTAAAATAATATTTCGATTTTTAACTTTGATTTTCTATTTGATATTTTCATACGCATCGCTATTAAATGTTTTCAGAATGAAGCTGTTTTGTGAGATAACCACTACCTATCTCAAATATTTGATCTGTTCATACCAATATTTCTTTCATTGCTTCATTCCCTTGGTAAATGAATAGATATGTTTTACACAGACTAAGTTGACTAAGTTTACACAGACTAAGGTTTTAGTTTTTTTTTTGTAAATCAGTTTGATAGAAAAAAAATGGAAATTTCGATTGTTTATTTTTGACAAAACTATTGCACATATTTTTCATATACCTTTGCCAGCTTCTCTTCGATTTGCTACATGAGATTGATTAAATCAGCAATAAAATAATATTTCATTTGTTAAGCTTCGCATAGGGTCTGTAATGTTTGATTTTGTACAAATTAGTATGTTATGTTTCACTCTGTAATTGATTTGGGTCAGTTATTTCACCTTTGACAGATTTGGGTTTTGTATGTTTCACTATGTACAGATTAGGGACTGATATGTTTCACCCTGTACTGTGTATAGGATCTGTTTTACACGGTATTGATTAAGGTCAGTTTATCCCTTTTGTACAGATTAGGGTCTGTTATGTATCACCTTGTTCAGATAAGGATTTGTTTTATTTCACACTTTACAAATCAGGGTCTGTTTTACTAGGTACAAATAAGGATCCTTTATATTTCATTCTGTACTGATAGGGTTCTGTTTATTTCACTCTGTACAGATAAATGCTTGCATTATTTCACTTGTACAAAGTAGGACATATTATTTTTTTCTCTGTATCTATTAGGGTCTGTTTATTTCACTCTGCACAGAACAGGGTCTGTTATGTTTTGCTCCGTATTTATTAGGTCTGTTTTTTTTTCCTCTGCATATATTAGGGTCTGTAATGTTTCACTCTGTAGAAATTAGGATCTATTTATTGCACCATGTATGTACTGAATAGGGTCTGTTCTGTTTCAACCTTCCCAGACAAGGATTTATATTGTTTCACTCTAGAAAAATCAGAGTGTGGTATTTTTTATATAGTACTTATTGGGGTCCGTAATGTTTCACCGCGTACAAATACGGATCTTTTATGTTTCACTCGGTACAGATTAGGGTCTTTTTATTTCACTCAGATCAGATTTAGTCGGGTGTTTCATCCTGTCAGATTAAGATGTTTTATTTCGCTATTAATCACAAATATCTGTTATGGTTTGTTATATTTCACTCTGTGCAGATTATGCTCTGTTATGTTTCACTTTGTACAGATTATGGTTTGTTATGTTTCAATCTGTACAGATTATGGTTTGTTATGTTTCACTCTGTACATATTATGGTCTGTTATTTTTCACTCTGTACAGGTTATGATCTGTTATGTTTCACTCTGTACAGATTATGGTTTGTTTGGTTTCACTCTGTACAGATTATGGTTTGTTATGTTTCACTCTGTACAGATAATGGTGTGTTATGTTTCACTCTGTACAGATAATGGTTTGTAGTGTTTCTCTCTGTACAGATAATGGTTTGTTATGTTTCTCTCTGTACAAATTAAAGCTTGTTATGTTTCACTCTGTACAGATGTTGGTTTGTTATGGTTCACTGTACAGATAATGGTTTGTTATGTTTCACTGTGTACAGATTATGGTCTGTTATTTTTCGCTCTGTACAGATTATGATCTGTTATGTTTCACTCTGTACAGATTAT
>MJUU01027739.1:210039-233906 GCA_002080025.1 Modiolus philippinarum
TCCTTACAAGGTCAGTGTCCAATTATCTCCCCTTGTTGCATTCCGACCATCATTATATTTCTTCATGCATACCTTCATATAGTGCCCTTACTTTGTGTAAAGTTTTCAAATCCGTTAAATGATTAAGGAGGAGTTGCACTTCCAAGACCAATGGACAGACGGACGGGCAAATGGACAGATGGACGGACAGAGTGATCCTTTTATACCCCTTCAAACTTTGTTTGCGGGGTATAATATACAATTATAGCCTATTGATGAGGTCAATGCAGAAATTTATTGACATGAGAAATGGATATTGACCGAGGACGAATTCCGAGTGTCAATATACTTTTTCTCATGTCAATAAATTTCTGCAGTGACCGAATTCAATAGGCTACAATTGTTTTATTATTTCCCATGTTTTCCAAATGTTATTTTTATAGCTTTTATAGATAAGTGAATTGCCTCACAAATTTTAAAATAACGACATGAATCTAACAACCATGCAAAAAATTCTAATTTGTGGTACTAGAATTTGACACATCCTGTCTTATACAACCTAAAAACAGCAGATCAATATTTCCAAATAAAGTTTTTGCCAACAGTGTTCCTAATTTTTGTATTGTTTGCTTTTGTTCAATTGAGAGTTTATAACTGAAATTACGTTGGATCAAATAAATATAGACTAGAATAACAAATCATATGTAAGAAAATATTATTTTTAATCATTTAATTTTAATTATCCATCTTTATTACAAGTCAGTTCGGCTTTTACCCCTTGTGTTAAACTGGCTGATCTATTCTTAGCACGAAGTCAATACGTAAAGTCAATTCCACGTTTTATTGACAACTATACAAATATACATAATCATGTTACCACCTTTTAACAAATCACAGCACTCTAAAAATACATGAAAATAATAATAAATATTACAATATCTTTTACTATCTTTAATTGAGGAACCAATTAACACGTGATGGCCAATAAATCGAGATAACGATATAATATTCCGAGATCTCTACATAACAATGATGGCTTTATCGAGATAACGTAATAATAATCCGAGATCTCGATATAGCAATATTGGTTTTATCGAGATAACGATATAATAATCCGAGATCTCGATATAACAATTTCGGTTTTATCGAGATAACGTTATAATAATCCGAGACTCGATATAGCAATATTGATTTTACCGAGATAGCGATATAATAATCCGAGATCTCGATATAACAATATTGGTTTTATCGAGATAACATTATAATATTCCGAGATATCTATATAACAATGATGGTTTTATCGAGAAAACGTTATAACAATCCGAGATATCGATATAATAAATTGAGATAAAGTTATAAAATCCGAGATCCCGTAATAACAATTTTGGTTTTATCGAGATAACGATAAAAAAATGCGAGATCTCGATATAACAATGATGATTTTATCGAGATAACGATATAATAATCCGAGATCTCGATATATCAGTGTTTGTTTTATCAAGATAACCATATAATTTTTATCGAGATCTCGTTAAAACGGTATTATTTTATCGTGATCTCGAATTGAAAATAATTTTTACTTATTCTTTGTGTGTCCCCTTACGGCTTCCGTAAACGTCCTTGGTAACTGAAGACGGCGATTATTATTTAAAAAATATTAGCAATAGGCCGAATGAATAAAAAAAATGTGTAAAATGATAACACGGAGATATTTGTTGTCACTTGATTTTGGCTTAATCTTTTGTATTACCCTGATAATGTCCTGATTTTAATTGTCTCTTAATCTACAACATTAAAGTTTTTTATTCCTTCAGTAATAATGTTCTGAATTCGATTGTCCTGCAGATCGTTACTTAGAACAATCAAGTTTTGCTCCCCCTGATATCCTGATTGTGATTGTCCTGCAGTTCGTTACTTAGAACAATCAAGTTTTGCTTCCCCTGATATCCTGATTTTGATTGTCCTGCAGTTCGTTACTTAGAACAATCAAGTTTTGCTTCCCCCTGATCCTGATTTTTTATTGTCCTGCTGTTCGTTACTTAGAATAATCAAGTTTTGTTTCCCCCTGATATCCCGATTTTGATGGTCCCGTCATTCACTGTCGATATGTATTCATCTAATAATGATCTGATTTTGACTGTCCCGTGATTCATTTTCAATAATGTTTTATGTTCTGCTGAAGTGAAATATCCAGGTAAATCCTGCAGTTTTATTGGTTAGCTTGACAGGGGATGAGTCCATATCCCCGTGGTTGCAAAATCACTGTTTTAAATGTCTTTAAATGAAAAATTGTAGCATTTTTAGCAGAATATAAAAGTTATTCGGGCTTCACAGGGGATACGGGTTCATATTCCCTGTCTGTGCCCTATATCTTCGCCTGATGGCTCAGGGGATATAAAACACAGACAGGGAATATGAATACGTATCCCCTGTGAAGATTCCCGAATAACATATAATATTCCCCTGACATCTGAAGTTTTGATAGTCCCGTACTTCGTTGCCGCTTAATAATGACCTGATTTTGACTGATTTGTGAAAGTTATCTAGAACAATCAAGTTTTGTATTCAACAGACAATATCCCAATTTTAATTGTTCCTTGATTTGCTACCCACAATAATCAAGTTTAACAAGAAAGGTTTTGCAAAAGAGCATATAAGTATTTATCTTGGTATTACGTAGTGTTTGTGAAATTCGAAAAAATGTCTTACGACAATAAAAGCCATGTTACGAAACAATTGCTATGTTTGGGGGGAATGAAGAATCTGAATCATATATGTCACACGATCCCGAATATCCTCTGGCATTGTGGTTTTAAAACTGTTGTTGGAACTCTGAAGTATGATGAAGTACTGTACACTCAAATTTAGTTGTGTTATCTGTTATTCCAAAAACATAGATACGAAGATGCTTAAGGAGGCTCACTCATGATGTTGTTTATATCAAGGATTTCTTGAAACCTATTTTAATTGATTAAGCGTTGTAGACTTAATGAAATGGTGAAAAGAAATATATAGGTCTGTGTGCTTTTTCGAAGAAATGAGACATTAAAAAATTTGGCTGGAAATGGATTTCTCTGGATTTTCCCTTTATTTAACATCAGGGCTATTTTTGTGCCAAAGAGCAAAGAAGTTATATCAAGAAATTTATGAAAACTTGTGAGGTGTCTTAATTTGACCTATAGAAGACATTCATGAAATATAAAATGGGAGTCCGTGTGCAAAATTCTTTAAGCCATTGAACTGGAAAAAAAACAGAGGAGTTCCGAAATATGACACAAATTCAAAAATGTGATGAGTGAGCCACCTTAAAAATGATTCTAACTTGCCTTAAAAAGATAAGCAACATTACATAATACGGTTCAAATTTGGATAATGTTGTCATTGATGAATAATGAGCTAGTTCTGTTTAATTATGCGACTCGAAATGTCAACAATAACAAATAGTTTATTCCTTATACGTTAAGTATTAACGAATCATTGAAAAGAAGTACAGGAACGCTAATAAAAAAATGAAAAACATGACGAATGCGTGGTCATGCCGTATGCCTATTTTAATCCGCCTATCGTTAATTGAAATGATAAGTCTAAAATAGGAATTTTATGGTTTAAATTTTATTTTTATATTATTTTATGCACAGTCATGACGCCCATTAATGGGTAACCACGACTACGTTTAGTATTTTCAAAACAAATCGGTTTATTACTCAACAGAATCCTGGCGCTGAAAGAAGTACATGCGTTAAAATGTGACGCAACATTAAACCAAAAACTTTTCCTGGGATAAGTCTGCGCGTTAATGTTTATCTTTGTTAATTAACACAAGTAAGTCCAGAAGGATCGAACGTTCACCTCATTTCGGAACAATAAGTTTTAGTGTTTGTCCTATATTCTTAGGACAACAAACTGCTTTCTAGTGGAAGCGATGGCGTAGCTACACTATAGGCACAGAACCATGTGCTTTCACATGCTCCAAACAGAAACTAACCAAAATTTCACTATTTTTCTTTATCGATGTGCCTCCACGTTAGACCGAATTCTTCTGCCTCTATGATGCAAATATTACCTAACAGCAAAATAAAAAATTAAAATTAAAGTCCAAATAGAAAAGATAAACGATAAATAGGTAATATTTGCACCATAGAGGTAGCAGAATTCGGTCTGCCTCCACGTCAATTTGGTGGTTGCTATGCCACTGGGAATCCTCCACGTCCATTTGGTGGTTGCTATGCCACTGGGAAGGAATGAAGTTTCAATATCAGTTACTTCGTACATCTACCCATATCTGTAAGTGTGTTACTAAGGCATTTAAAGAATTTACACTAAACTGAGTAACTGAAAAGAAACTTGAACAGTTTCGAATGTCACATGTTTTTGTTACTGCTGAAAAACTGCTAACAATGTGCTATTTGTACAACGTCGAATTATTTAGAAACATTAAATGAGTATCGGGTCTATGATAACAAGTTCCAGAAATCGACCAATAATTGGAATATTTAAACAAATTGTCAGTTATCGATTGAATAAATAAAAACGAACATTTCTTACAAATCAGTAAGATCGCTGTGTTCGCGTCTTTCAGTTCAACACGCAGCAGGCGTGCCATTTTGACATTTTGAATAAGGATAATATTATTTTTTGTTCACGATACATATACAGCAGCAGTAAACTGGGGTAATAACAAAATTACCGAAAAGAGTTGTCAAGAGCCGAAGTTCATAAAAAAAGACAAATCAGGTGGAAACCACCACAACAATTGTCAACCGAAATGACCCTGGCTTGGTACAGGCATTTTGAAGTATTGGTGGGTTAAACCGGTTTTATAGCATGCCAAAGCTCCCTTCCATTGCGGTAGTGCCTGGTAGCAACTGAACAGCAATTGCTATTGAAAGGTCGTAGACAGATAAAAGAAATGATCATCCCAGTATTAAGTAAAAAAAACGAATCTTGAATCAGAGTTCGGACCGAGACTTCAAATTTTACCCACGAGGGACTGATATCTATTAAATAACATTTTCTCTAATTTCTAGCAAATTGAAACACATCCTGACAGATTGGTTATCGAAATAATAATCAACATGTGTGAATATTTGATCTCAGTTGGCGATTGGTCAATTATGTAAATGTCTCGTGTCAGTTTCTAGAAATGGTGCAACCAAATGTTGATGAAATTAACACCTGCAGCATTGCCTAGCGAAATGGTTTTTGCATTTTTATGACTAACATAACTAAATTTATTGATGATATGACATTTTTATCAAAAATATTATATTCAACACCCCTTTCAATGAATTGTGCAATGATACACATAGCAACAATGATAGTAACAAAGTGGCGGTATACTTGAGACTGGAGATTACGGAGATCGCTTTACTTCAAATAAATTGAGTAGAGATTAGAGAAACAATCTCTAACATTGTTTTTCGGTTTATTACGATAATTTCTCGCATCTCGATAGTTAAATTTTCACATTTTAAAGTTCTCGGGTAAACCTCGAACTTTAAAATGTGAAAATTTAACTATCTCGATGTGAGAAATATACGTAATAAACTGGAAACAATGTCAGAGACTATATTTTAATGATCGTTTGAGACGGATTTTTTTTTACATTTTTTCCTTTTTTTGTATGTGTTCATTTAACAATAATCAGAATGTTTTACATATTTATTGGAACTATTTTTACATTCAACAGCTCCCCCGTATGACCTGGGTTTTCAGTCATGATTTAGGTTGAAGTTTTTTTGGCCAGTTCTCATACTATGTAGAGCAGAGAGAGGAGATGACTATTAGAGTCCTCTTTGCTTCTATAATATGTGATATGAAGCTCACACCCTATATGATATATCATACTTAATGATTAGCAGCAATTCATTGTGAACTGGCATCAAACGAAGAAACCATTCAGATTTCATGATCGTACTTGAGCAAGCATGGTAATGCATGTTAATAGATAAATACATTTGTTTACGAGGAATAGCAAAACAAAATGTCTCATAAATATTCACTTCACTTTAAGTCTATTAAGTTTTATTTCAAATTATGTAACTACATACCACAAATTCATCATTATTTACATGATCTTTGAAGCTATAATTACATACTACTTACATATACATATACCTCAAAGAAAACTGATTTCCTTACATCATCTTTTCGTCCTCTCTGTAAAGTGCTATAAAAGAAAGAATGCTAAATATCGAAATCGTGAATGATGATTTTGTGTTTCAACAAACTGTAAAAAAAACACATACACACACAAAAGGATAATCTTGCAGAAATAACAATCATTATTATTGTATGAAAATGTCGTTTTATTATAACTCAAACAACAGTTATAGTATACCGAAGGAACAAAGAAAGTGGTAATTATAAAAATCAAAGTCCAAAGACATGGCAAAAACGGAACACAGAAAAAAAAGACAAAACAGGGACGTGAGACAGCAAAGTCATTCCATTCTCATATAATAACAAAGTACCTATGTTACTGGTAATTTAATTTCTGCATATGCGCATTTCGACAACTTGTGTCTCTCCAGCGCAGATCAAATCAAAAGATTTGGAAATCCAAATACCAAAATATGAGTAAAAGCTGACAGAGAACAAATTACCAATAGGATCTAAAATAAAAAGCCAAAATCAGCTAAAATATTTATTTACCACTCTTTCATCATGCTATGCTTATATAATTGCAGAAAGGGTCCTAACAGTAACACAGAAATCAAGTGCTAGAAATAACTTTGGACATTGTAATTTAATATAAAAAAAATTAGGTCGGTTTTCCTAATATAAGGAAAGTCTCCAAGAATCAGAGCTACTTATATATGTTGTAAAATCATATAGCACCAATGGCTTCTGGTACCGCTACTGTTTGCAAGGAGGAAAATGGTTATTATTATATGAAAGAACATGTCCAGCAAGGTATGACATATGAAATAAAAGGGACAACAGGAAACACCTACAATGGCTTAAAATTATAATTACATGCCACAATATGCTAAGGAACTACACAGAAAAAAAACACAAATAAAACAAAAGACAAAAGTAAACAACGATAGGAACTCGGTACAGCCAGCGGTAAACGTATTACTTATTTGATTTTTCAAAAAAAGATTGTTACAGAACGAATGAAAGAATACTTCACCGTGACCCAGGCAAAGTAGGTGCTAAATCACCGGAAAAATAGTAAACCTAAATGGTCCTAACTTGATTAAGGCATTTGAAATGAAATGATGGGTTTAACCGGTTTTTGGCGCACCAAACCTCCCCTTCCATTGCGGTAGTGTCCGGTAGTAACTCAACGGCAAATGTTATATAAAGGTCGTAGACAGTGGAAAGAAATGTCCCCAAGTACTAAGTATTAAATAAATCTTAAATCACAGTTCGGACTGAAACGTCAAATTTTTCCACAAGGGACTGATATCTATTAAAAAACTTTTTTAATGATCGTATAAGATGGAATTTTTTTTAAACCTTGATTAATAAGGCGGTCACGGAGATGACAAGATATGTCCATTTCTTTGTTCAATTTCGTAATATGGACAAGAAGACAAAAACCATGTGACTAAAACAACAATAAAAGCGTTGTTCCATTGCTTGTTTTGCCATGTATTTGTAGGGATTTTGTCTCATTTGCATTTACTCCATACCCCTTCATTGTTAATATGTGCCAGGTTTGAAAAATCTCTCTTAATCTGATTATATTTCGGTAATATGGACCAAAACAGTAAAAAAAGTTTCATTTCTATGTTCAATGTAAGAATTATAGACTAAAGCAACAGTGACGGTTATAAAAAAAAATCATGTTTTTTTTGGATATTTTCCATTAAAACAAATTTGCCAAGTATGTTAAGGATGTATTCTTCTGATGTTTCAGTCTCGTTGAAATCTCGTTTTGAAAAAAAAATTAAAAATTATTTATATTTTATGTACAATAGCAATGGATTAACAAAATTTATGTTTATCTTTAAATTGTGTCAAAAAATTATTCATCTCAAATTGAAGATTCATGCCCTAACTGGCTGTCGGATTAATGTCAAATTTTCACAAAATAGGGGTTGGGTTAGAAAAAAGCCATTTTATGAAAAAAAAATATGCACTTATGATTTATTTGCTTTTTTAGAAATAGTATCATTTATTTTTAAACATCTAAATTTTTAGTGAAATATGGAAATGCTGAAATAGCCCATAAAAACATGAAAATAGGACAAAACTTTCTTATATCAACACTAACATATGATTTTTGGGGGCTGAAATTGTTCATTCCTTCTATTTACAGCTTTTCAGAAAGTATGAGAAAAAGTTAAATACTCTAAGCTAGATTTTTTTCAATGAAAGTAGTCAAAAAATGGGCAAAAATGCCTAAAAATGCGCAGAAGTGCAAAATTTGGTCACTTTCAAACATCTGTAGCAAAATAATTTGCACAGCAACCTATGAATTTTTCTTTATATATTGAATTTATAGGGTAAGTACATTGCAAAAATCAAGGTTTGAAAAAAAGTTAAATACTATGAAATTTTGGCTCCTAAGAAGGGTACATCCTTAAATTTTATGTGAACAATATGGATTAAAACTACTAGTAATATGCCGGGTATGAAAAATCTCTGCTTTCATTTTTAAGATAATATGTTTTATTTGGTAATTTAGACTTAATAAATATACTGGAAATGAAAAATATAAATGGTCTATGTGAACAATTTGGNAAAAAATCATGTTCTTTTTTTGGATATTTTCGATTAAAACAAATTTGCCAAGTATGTTAAGGAAGTCTCGTTGAAATCTCGTTTTGAAAAAAAAAATAAAAATTATTTATATTTTATGTACAATAGCAATGGATTAACAAAATTTATGTTTATCTTTAAATTGTGTCAAAAAATTATTCATTTCTATCAAGTGGTTTCAGAGTAATCTCAAATTGAAGATTAATGCCCTAACTGGCTGTCGGATTCATGTCAAATTTTCACAAAATAGGGGTTGGGTTAGAAAAAAGCCATTTTATGAAAAAATTATGCACTTATGATTTATTTGCTTTTTTTTTTAGAAATAGTATCATTTATTTTTGCAATAAAAAAAATCACAAAACAAATGAAGTTTAAGCAATTAGCTGTTTAGAAAATTTAGAACATCTAAATTTTTAGTGAAATATGGAAATGCTGAAATAGCCCATAAAAACATGAAAATAGGACAAAACTTTGTTATATCAACACTAACATATGATTTTTGGGGGCTGAAATTTTTCATTCCTTCTATTTACAGCTTTTCAGAAAGTATGAGAAAAAGTTAAATACTCTAAGCTAGATTTTTTCAATGAAAGTAGTCAAAAAATGGGCAAAAATGCCTAAAAATGCACAGAAGTGCTAAATTTGGTCACTTTCAAACAGCTGTAGCAAAATAATTTGCACAGCAACCTATGAAGTTTTCTTTATATATTGAATTTATAGGGTAAGTACATTGCAAAAATCAAGGTTTCAAAAAAGTTAAATACTATGAAATTTTGGCTCATCAGAAGGGTACATCCTTATATCACTAAATCTATTTTTATGTGAACAATATGGATTAAAACTGATATGCCGGGTATGAAAAATCTCTGCTTTCATTTTTAAGATAATATGTTTTATTTGGTAATTTAGACTTAATAAATATACTGGAAATGAAAAATATAAATGGTCTATGTGAACAATTTGGAGTAAAGCAAATATGCCGGGTATGAAAATTTCCTCTTTCGGAGGTCAAACATTAATACGAATGGGATTTACATATATCCGCAGCAAATTATGTTAGAAAACAGTTTGTTAGGTTGCAAATAACAAAATACTGAGGTTACTGTGAATTTAGGTTCTGCATATGCGCATTTCGACAACTTAAGTCTCTTCAGTGCAGATAAAATCAAAATATTTGGAAGTCCATAAACCGAAATAGGTGTAAAACTGATAGAGAACAAATAACCAATAAGATCTAAATAGAAAAGCCAAAATCAGCTAAGGACAGAGCTATGCAAGAGGGAGATACTCCTTAGTTTTAAACAAAATTTACTAAAATTTAGATATTGCACGTTTCTAAATTAATTCGGTTTTCGGGCCAGCACCGAAGTACTGGCAAAATGATTAAATCAATTCTAAAAGAATGACCAGAGACACATTACAGAAGCATTGCCAATGTAACAGGATAAAATTATGGGGAAAACCGTTATATTGAGACTTCAGATCTGTTTAACAAAATTTTATTGAATGCATTAATTGATAAAAAGTTAATGTGAACTCATTTCATGAATTTATCCTTATGTATAGAAAAGAAAACAAGCTCAAAATTTTCATGTAGAAGTTAATACAATTTATTATTCCGACTAAAAAACTACTGCAATGGTGGAAATTATATAATAACAATGTGTATAATTTTTGCAAGAAAGATGAAGATTATTGACATTATTTTTCACTTGTCCGTTCACAAAACTTTTGGCAACAAATAAGAGACTCTCTGAAAAGAAGTAAACTTTTTTCGAAATTTATTTGTTTGGCCAAAACATATTTGATACAAGTTTACTATTTTATTACAATACACGTAATTGCTATATAAAAATCAAACTATCTGTCTGAACAGAATCAAGTGAAATGTGTAATCTTGTTTTAAAAAATCTCCCTTTTCATGTTTTATTTGGGTAAAATGGACTAACACGAATGTCTCGAGAATGTAAAGCTCTATTTGGGTAATATAGACGAAAATAAAGGTATAGGATGTGAAAAATCTGAATTTCTATTTTCTGTATAAGAGCAATATGGGCTAAACAAATGTACCCGGTATGCAAAATCTTAATTTTCTGTCGCACTAGGACAATATGGAGTTTTGATATAAAAATGTCTATCTCAATGTTCTTTTTGTTTATTCTTAAGTAAAACAAAGTCCCAGGATTTACGGTTTTCATGAGAGTTCACACTATTAGTACCTTAGTTCTGAATGTCGTGTTTTTTAATTCTATGTCTTGCGGTTGTCTCGTTGCCTGTTTGTGTCTTTGTTTTGTCTGTTTTCTCGTTTTTGCCATGTCTCTGGACTTAGATTTCTGCCGTTGTTCAATGGCCTGTTTTTGTAACATAAAGGTACAAGTTATGAAAAATATATTTTTATATTGTAATTGGGGACTATGGACTAAAACAAAAGTGTCGGGTATTTTAATGTTCTATTCAGGTAGCATGGAATAAAACAAGGATACCGGGAAAGATAAATATCTAAATCACTATTTGAATGTTCCATTTTGGTAAATATTATAAACAAATGTGTCTTGTGTGAAAATCTCCAATTCCATTATCTATTTGGGTAATATAGACTAAAGCAATTGTGACGGGTTTGAAAAGTTTAAATTATTATGTTCTATTTTAGCAATATGGACTTTGGGTCATATGGACTCAATAATTTTTTTTTTCATACCGGGTATAAAAGTTTATATCTTGTTGTTAATGTGAACTTGGCCAGTTGGAAACCTTTCCACGACCAAATGTGCCGTTCGTGTACACCCAAAAATAAAAAAACGGTCACAGGCACACACCTGTTGGACTGTTAAATTACATGAAATAAAGTAAATAATAATTAAATTGGCATTCAAGAAAGTTAATTTGGAAAAGGGGATCATACTTTGGCAAATTTGATAGGTTAACTTCAAATTCCGAATTGCAGTACTTTTTATGAATGGCTGAACTGCGATTGTGGTATTTCGTTTTTCGTTGGCTATAACAATTTTTGCATTTTCGAAATTTCATTTCATCATATCATTGCTAATACCTCACGCTAATATAGAGATTTTAGTTATATGCAGTGAAAGAAAACCTAAAAAGCAATATTACACCCAAAACATCGACAACCGAGTTCAAGTACACGTTATTTTTAAAACTATTTAAAACTATTTACCTTATCTACAACATTTGGTAAGCTCTGTAGACTGAGTTAATCCCAATCAATTTTATAGTACGAGCAGATCCTACCGGTTTGAAATCAAAAGCAAAATTGTAAGAAGCGAAAAAAAGGCAAAACACAACACCTTGTTGTCTGGTGAACTGTTGTACGTAGTGGTTGTAACCAGGCAGGCAGTAATTTTTATATTTTGCATTTACTCACCCGTAATTACACCATTTCCAAAGATAATATCTGTGCCAAGACCTTCTCTTTCACCATAAAAAGCAACAAGAACTTGACCATAGCCTAAAAAAACAAGAGGCGGGATTTAGATTTGTGTATTTTCTCGTTCTGTGGATATACTTAAAGAAAGAAAATATGTATTCAATGCACAGTGTATTTTTTTTTTGTTTTTGTTTTTTGTTTTCTGTTTTGTTTCAGAGACCTTTTTCATATTCTTTGTGTGTTTGTGTTTTTATGGGGGGTCGGGGGGTTCATCATTTCGGATATTTAGTACTTCCAGTCTACCGACTGTTTTAAAGAATTCGATTAATTGGTACTTACAAATGTATGAAATGCACTTCGAAGAGATGCTTCTTTGTGGTGTTCCAATTTTAATCTTCGAAAGATGTATCTTCAAATGCTGTGGCATTTTTTTCTGGTTAAAAAAAAAATAAAAAAATTACTTCTGTAAACAAAAAATGCAATTCTTATTCAGTGTTTGTTTCTTGTATGTTTGAAGGAGATCATGAAACATAACATTTAATACTGAGAGGTTGACAGACTCAAGTAAAAGTAGATTTAAAAATCTTATGAATTAAATTATAGAGTATATAAATTCTGGAGTGTTGACAAGGTATTGGAAATTAATACTTATTCAAATTATATGCATGTTAAACGGCGTATGATATAAATGTTAAGTGTGTTTACTTGTATAATTAAACTATGAACAAAGATCACGAACATCCGTATAAATCTTGATACATTTATTTAGAAAAAAATAGAAATATGAACTTTAAAGGAAGGTAAGTATTGTAATAGATATATAAACAGATGTTTTGGCAGGTCGTACCAACTTACAAAATCGAGGGATCATTTTACATAGACACCGCACATTATTTTTCTTAAAATATCGGTTCTTGAGGAATTTTTCAACTGAACTGTATGCTGGTTTAACTTTAGGCTGATTGTTTGCAAACTATGAAATTCCCTTTTTCTTACCCTGTTTTTTTATATTGCTTTTTGTGTTTATGGAATACAAGTGAAGTTAAAATCTGTGTTGTTCCAGTTGA
Source organism: Modiolus philippinarum (assembly GCA_002080025.1). Classification (NCBI taxonomy): domain Eukaryota; kingdom Metazoa; phylum Mollusca; class Bivalvia; order Mytilida; family Modiolidae; genus Modiolus; species Modiolus philippinarum. The sequence continues at coordinate 223,186 of MJUU01027739.1, forward strand.
TCCAAATTTGCAGTTGTCTAATCTTAAGTTAATGTTCGCAGATAAGTTTAACAAATGTGCAGATTCAAATATCGTTGTAGCGTAGATTCAGTTCTAGAATGCATGTTTCGTCATCCACTACATAGTACATACAAACATACAATTACAAACAAGGGATAAGAGTAAACACCTAAAAATGTAGTCAACAAATTAAGTTAATCTATTTTATTGTACACACACAAACATGCATTGAAAGAAAGGGAACTTATTCAATTCAAAACCATTTTGAAAATCTTACGAAGATAATCATGATAATAATATTCAATGAATTTTCATGCTAACAGTTTCCTGTGCGAAGAAACGTAGATACAAATTAATGTACATATACAAAAAAGCAAGGATTCTTCTCTTATATTACTTACAATAATCATTGTTCCTGGACATGTGATGATAAGATTAATGCACTCAATATTTAGCTGGACAACGTTTTTGTTCCTTTTGGCAACACCATTTATCAACAGGTAATAGGTATTCCTATGGGAACAAATCGCGCACCTATCATTACAGATCATTTTTCAGTTCTGTTACAAACGATTCTTCATGAAAAAACTTCAAAACGGAACCATACAAAACAGTGATAAACGTACAAAATGTCTTTCTATTTTCAATGAACAGTGATAAACGTACAAAATGTCTTTCTATTTTCAATGAAAACAGCAGTTATATCGACGATATCCTTACTATTGACAATTCCCAGTTTTCAGATTATGTGAACATCATTTACCCAGAGGAACTGCATTTAAATAAAGCTAACGGTGATTCCAAATAGTGATCTTTTCTGGATCTAACTATCTTCATTGACTCTTGTAAAATAAAAACTCAAATATATGATTAAAGGGATGATTTTGATTTCACTATTACTAATTTCCCTTTCCTTGATGGCGACATTCCTCTAGCTCCATCCTACAGGGTGTACATTTCTCAACTAGTACGGTTTTACTCTTTACGATTTTAATGAACGCAGCCTTACTTTCACAGCCAAACTTTTACAGCAGGGTTACAGATTTCATAAGTTGTTGAATACATTTAAGAAGTTTAATAATAGATATGAACATTTGATATCAAAATATGGCGTTACTCGCAAACAGCTTATTACTAAATGTATTTATAATCCTGTGTTTTACGAAAATATAATTAAAAAATGTCAGAAACTAAAAATCCAGAAAAGCTGGGACGTAACTTACAATCTTTACGTATCGACAAGATATTCTCCTGCATTAGTTAAATCAAAATTACATATTGTCGTTTTTCTCTCCTTCCCAGATTGTGGTCATGGAGTTAGTAGTCTACCTGTATTGTGTTTTATTTGTATGTTTATTATACTATAGGAAAACGGGACATATAAAGGGGGTTTTTGGATACCAATAAAGCGGTTTAATCCTACCACTAGGTTTTGGTAGTGCCGGCATCAAATCCAGCTGTCACCGAATTCTTATCGTTGTTCACATTTATCTTTTGTTTTATTTGTGTTTTTCATGTGTTTTCCCTGGCAAATTGTAGCATGTTATTGTAATTTTCAGCCATTGTAAATGTTTCCTGTTATCCTACCCTTTTCGTAAGTCGCATTCATTATCATCAATAAAAATCAAGATGTTTTTTTTTTTTTTATCAAATTCTAACTTAATCTATACTTTCTTGTATCACTCTGGGATTCCTGCTTCTTTAGTATCACAGATGATATTGTATATATATAACCAGCAGAAGTACATTTTTGTCGTTATTATCATTCTACAGTATCAAGTCAAATCAATTTTAAGACGCATGAAATTTCGTTGTCACAGTGATTTTTTCACCCATTTGAAGTAGCGCTTAACAAGTCATTGTCAGCTTATTTGATCTCTATATATTTCAGTTATGATGGACTTGTTCCTGAGGGAATTTTTTATATGGATATACTATCATACTTTGAAATTTTGGTATTTCGTTTATTTTTAGTTATGCTGACCACCTGTTTATGGTGCCCGAATCTCTTTACAATGCTAAGTTTTCTTACAATCGACGAAACGAATGCCCTGTTTTTGTCCAGTTTGTCTATATGTTATGATTGTCCACTAGCTTGAGACACGTTTTGCTTTTGTAAAAGATTTTCCAAAATTATGTTTGTTGATGATCCCACATCCAAGACATAGCTATAGCGTTGTTCCACATCCAGCAATGAATTCAATTCAAACCCCGGTGCTAGGGGTAATTAAATTCATTATTGTAGGTTTCATGGTGACTTCAAGATGAAAAACAATAAAAACTGTGTTCCATTGGCTTGATTGTACAATGTATTTGTAGACACTTTGTCTCCTGTGAATTTACTTCATATCCTTTCAATGTTTATACCAAGATATTACCAACTTTTGGAAGAGAAGGTCAGTAGATGATTCCAATATATAAGAAGAACTTATCATCGACCATGATCGTGTCAATTTTTTTTTTATTTGTTTATTTTTTTATTTTTGCTTTTTGTTTGGTTTTTTTGTGTCGTTAATTCCCCCCCCCCCCCGTTATAAAGTTGTCAAGTATTTATTTTGTAGTTTGTTTCTTGCTATTTCATATGAAAAACTGTCTTCGTATGTACATTAAATCAAAAAGAATATGACAATCTTTCTTCAATCCGTGGTATTAAGTTGATATGTCTTCTTAAAGAGGGTAATAAAATACGTGTAAAAGCTTTAAACTCTGTTTCACTTCCTTTAGAGATTGGATTTTGCATTATGCTGGCTGCATTGCTGTATATTTCGTCTAAAAATTTTGCATGACTATGTGAAAATAACGTAAACTTCTAAATTCGGTACTTACAAATTTAGAAATCGTATACTTTTGAGGGAAAACAGCTTTTTAAAAATCTCTATTTTGTTTAAACGGAAATTTTACCGCGCGCAATTTTCGTCGAGAATGGACTAATCTGACATGGGTAATATCGCCTTTTACCTGTCGACAGGTAATCTGGTATTAACCAAATGTATCTTGCCCATCGATTAAATTTTCCTGACTGTTCGCCCTCAAAATAGAAAAATCCAACACCCTTCTTACAAAATACAAGGAAAATTCACATGTACACAGCGGTCTTTGCATATTTTTAACCGTAACAGTGTCATTTTTCAGTTATGTATAGTCATTTTTGATCTAAATGCAAAATTTTAGAGAAATTGGTTTTCAAATAAAGGAGAAATTGTCAAATTTCCATTATGTAAAGGATGGGAAACAGACTAAGAAACCCAACATTACTATTGATTGATTTTTCTATATTTAAGTTATTTTGCAGTAATTCAAATGATAAAACGTCTTCAAGTAAAGCGAGAATCAACAATATTTTAATGAATGTGAAAATCAACTCTTTCAAAGGATAGGACGGAACTTGCAACAATCTCATAAAAACTTTCAGAAATTTCCAAAAGTTATTAAATATGCATTCAGATGGAAATTATAATGATTTATACGTGAAAATGAAATTAAATACAATAGCTGACCCTGTGACCCCGTGATAAACAATGAATAACAAAATACTGAAGTTACTGTCAATCTATTTTCTGCATATGCGCATTTCGACAACTAATGTCTCATCAGTGCAGATCAATGATATGGAGTAATTGCAAACGGGGCAATGTCTCTAAAATTACATCGCAAAACGAAGCAATGGAAGAACAAGCAATGAAGAGATATGGAGTAAATGTACATGAGACAAGGACTGTACAAATACATAGTAAAACAAAGCAATGGAACAACGCTTTTTTGTTGTTCTTCATCTTGAAGTCACCAAGAAACCTTCAACAATGAGTTTTGCCCATACCTCATAGTAAGTTCAAGACGGCCTCCAACTCCGGTTTGAGCGGAGTTAATTGCTAATTATACTATAACTAATCCAAGATTCTGATTATCGCAAAATATTCAACGAATGATCGAATAACGCAGTAATTCACGAATGCGCGGAGCGCATGAGTGAATTACAGCGTTTTTTCGATCATGAGTTGAATATTTTCGATAATCAGAATCGAGGATTAGTTATAGTTTTTATTATATAGATCTTCATGCATATTTGATGGTTCCATAGATGATTCATTTCATGAACTACGTTTTCAAAATTAATCCGCTCTGGCGTTTACTTAACAACAACGTTGACAACGTCTATTGTGACGTCACTTCCTAGAGTGAAATTATGGAAAATAATTTCACAGTTAATTATCACTTTTCTTTCACTGGGAAATCTCAATCTTTCACCTCTATCTATATAATAATATCGAGTTACGCTACACCCATGCTCTTCATTGTCCATGAATGCGGGGTTGTCAACAAACATAACATTAACAGGCAAAGTGTTCTTACAATCGCTGTCATCCGTTGCTCGACAAGATGACAAACAGAAGACAATAACAACACTTAAACTCATCGAGTCAAAAGTATGGAAACTTGGCATAATAAAAATAATGAGATATGGGCACAATAAACAGATGTTCAGAATTACCTTTTGATTGTACAAAAAATAAAAATGCCAAAATTTGAAAGTATGATAGTGCACCTATATGAGAAATTCTCTCAAGCAGAACCACATCATATCGAAAACGTATAAAGAGCATGCATCTCTCTCAAGGGGAATCTTTTTACGGACCCCACACTGCAGGAGAGACAAACTCCAGTCTAAAATAAGCAATGAATAGCTATGATATGGAGTAAATGTAAATGAGACCAAGTCTCTTCAAATGCATATAGTAAAACAAAGCAATGGAACAACGCTTTTATTGTTGTTCTTCATCTTGAAGTCACCATGAGGCCTTCAACAATGAGCTTTGCCTATACGTCATAGTAAGTTTATGACGGCCCCCAGCACAGGTTTGAGCGGAATTCATTGCTAATTATCGTGTAACGCTACACCCATGCTCTTCATTATCCATGAATGCGGGATTTTAACAAACATAACATAACTGGCAAAGTTTTCTTACAATCGCTGTCATCCGTTGCCCGACAAAAAGACTAACAGAAGACAATAACAACACTTAAACAATCATAGGGTACTCATCAAGTCAAAAGTAAGAAAACTTGGCATAATAAAAAATAACTAAATACCGAAATTACTGTGAATTTAAATTCTCCATATGCGCATTTCGACAACTTATGTCTCTTCAGTGCAGATAAAATCTAAACAATTGGAAGATCATAAACTCAAAAGATCTTTAAAAACTTATAGAGAACAAATAACCAAAATGATCTTAATGTAAAGCCAAAATCAGCTAAGGACAGAGCTTTGCATGAGGGAGATACTCCTTAGTTTTCAACAAAATCTACAAATAAAATAATGAGATATGGGCACAATAAACAGGTGATCGGGATTACATTTTGATTGTACAAAAAATAAAAATGCTAAATAGTGCATTTATATGAGAAATTCTCTCAAGCACAAGCACACCATATCTGAAATGTACATAGAGCAAAGTTGCTCTTCATTGGCTTACAACAATGAGCTTTGCTCATGCCTCATAGTAAGTCAAAACGGTCCCTAGGACCGGTTGAGCGCAATTGTTTGCTTATTGTTGAACAACGCTGATTCAATATTTATCTTTCCTCATGGATGCAGGGTCGTAACCAGACATTAAATCAACCTACTTTAAATATATTTTATTGTTCTAAATAAAGAAATTACGAAAGCCGGGAAAGCCGGAAGGGGACTTCCCGAGTTCCGACTTCTGACTTCTGACTTCTAACTTCTTACTTCGATGTTGCAGTCCGGAAAGGTTGCCTTTCCGGATTGCTACCTTTCCGGATTGCAACATCGACCTCGGTATTTTGTTAGGACTGAATGACGTTTCGCGAAATCAATAAAAATTGATTGATAGCTTAAATTGTGTTAGATCTTCTACTAGCAATATTTGAACTATAATTCAAGACGATAACAATCAGTTTGGGAACAGAGAAACACTGGGGAGGGAGTAATTTGAATACCACTGGATAAAGGGGTTGAGGGGCAGGGGGTTAGCCTTACCTCCGGTTACCTACTTCTTTAGTTTAAACATATTTATTCAGATAAACATACTTAAATATACATATAGACAAATAAGCTACTGGATTCAGAAACAAGCTTATTAATCTGTCTCCAATTATAACTGACAGACATCTTAAGTATATACTGCTACACAAAGGTTATATTGATAAACACATATACATAAAATCATTTAGAAATACACAAACATGAGAAAAGAAGAATGCAGAGAAAAATACAAGTTATGTATTTATAAACCTCTTACTTTTTAAAATATACTTTTGAACTGTAAGAAAAATATTTATGTTTGTTTCTAAATTTAAACCCTCAGATCCAAATAATAAAAGGTCTATGTTTATGGGTTCATGACAATCAATTGTACTAATAGTTTCATTTCGTAAACGAGAATATTTCGGGCAATAGAGCAAAAAATGAGATGACGACTCGACTTGACCACATGTACAATTAGGAGAATCCACCAAATTCCGCGTGAATAAATGTTCGTTTAATGAACTACAGTTCATACGCAATCTAGTTTGTAGTATTTGTCCCATTCTAGTGCCTATGTAAAAATACCTCGGACATTCACGTTTACTAGTTAACTTATTTTTGAATATATTTAAAGATTTACTTTCTCGCACTTCTTTCGGAAGTTTGTTCCATAATCTAATTGACATAGGAAAAAAGTAATTTGAGTAAAAATTTGTTTTTGTTCGGATTTCCGAGATATNAACACCTAAAAATGTAGTCAACAAATTAAGTTAATCTATTTTATTGTACACACACAAACATGTATTGAAAGAAAGGGAACTTATTCAATTCAAAACCATTTTGAAAATCTTACGAAGATAATCATGATAATAATATTCAATGAATTTTCATGCTAACAGTTTCCTGTGCGAAGGAACGTAGATACAAATTAATGTACATATACAAAAAAACAAGGATTCTTCTCTTATATTACTTACAATAATCATTGTTCCTGGACATGTGATGATTAAATTAATGCACTCAATATTTAGCTGGCAACACCATTTATCAACAGGTAATAGGTATTCCTATGGGAACAAATCGTGCACCTATCATTACAGATCTTTTTTCCGTTCTGTTACGAACGATTCTTCATGAAAAAACTCGGATGGATTTCTCAGCTCGTATTGCATCTCGTGCTTCGCACTCGATGCAATACAAGCTGAGAATTCCATACTCGCAAAACAAATTACTAATAGTATATATGTATCTGCCCATCGATTTAATTTTCCTGCCTGTTCGCCCTCAAAATAGAAAAATCCAACACTTGAAATTTTTAACCCGTCTTACAATATACAAGGAAAATTCACATGTACACAGCGGTCTTTGCATATTTTTAACCGTAACAGTGTCATTTTTCAGTTATGTATAGTCATTTTTGATCTAAATGGAAAATTTTAGAGAAATTGGTTTCCAAATAAAGGAGAAATTGTCAAATTTCCATTATGTAAAAGAAGGGAAACAGACTAAGAAACCCAACATTACTATTGATTGATTTTCCTATATTTAAGTTATTTTGCAGTAATTCAAAGGATAAAACTTCTTCAAGTAAAGCGAGAATCAACAATATTTTAATGAATGTGAAAATCAACTCTTTCAAAGGATAGGACGGAACTTGCAACAATCTCATAAAAACTTTCAAAAATTTCCAAAAGTTATAAAATATGCATTCAGATGGAAATTATAACGATTTATACGTGAAAATGAAATTAAATACAATAGCTGACCCTGTGATAAACAATGAATAACAAAGTACCGAAGTTACTGTGAATCTATTTTCTGCATATGCGCATTTCGACAACTAATGTCTCATCAGTGCAGATCAAAACCAACACATTTGGAAATCTATTAACCGAAAAATGATATGGAGTAATTGCAAACGAGGCAATGTCTCTAAAAATACATCGCAAAACGAAGCAATGAAGGGATACGGAGTAAATGTACATGACAAAGTCTGTACAAATACATAGTAAAACAAAGCAATGGAACAACGCTTTTTTGTTGTTCTTCATCTTGAAGTCACCAAGAAACCTTCAACAATGAGCTTTGCCCATACGTCATAGTAAGTTCAAGACGGCCTCCAACTCCGGTTTGAGCGGAATTAATTGCTAATTATCGAGTAATGCTACACCCATGCTCTTCATTTTCCATGAATGCGGGGTTGTCAACAAACATAACATTAACAGGCAAAGTGTTCTTACAATCGCTGTCATCCGTTGCTCGACAAAATGACAAACAGAAGACAATAACAACACTTAAACAATCATAGGATACTCATCGAGTCAAAAGTATGGAAACTTGGCATAAAAAAATAATGAGATATGGGCACAATAAACAGATGTTCAGAATTACATTTTGATTGTACAATAAATAAAAATGCCAAAATTTGAAAGTATGATAATGCATCTATATGAGAAATTCTCTCAAGCAGAACCACACCATATCGAAAACGTATATAGAGTAACATCTCTCTCAAGGGGAATCTTTTTACGGACCCCACACTGCAGGAGAGACGAACTCCAGTCTAAAATAAGCAATGAATAGCTATGGAGTAAATGTACATGAGACAAAGTGTCTTCAAATGCATAGTAAAACAAAGCAATGGAACAACGCTTTTATTGTTGTTCTTCATCTTGAAGTCACCATGAGGCCTTCAACAATGAGCTTTGCCTATACGATACGTCATAGTAAGTTCAAGACGGCCCCCAGCACAGGTTTGAGCGGAATTCATTGCTAATTATCGTGTAGCGCTACACCCATGCTCTTCATTATCCATGAATGCGGGATTTTAACAAACATAACATAACTGGCAAAGTTTTCTTACAATCGCTGTCATCCGTTGCCCGACAAAAAGACTAACAGAAGACAATAACAACACTTAAACAATCATAGGGTACTCATCAAGTCAAAAGTAAAAAAACTTGGCATAATAAAAAATAACTAAATACCGAAATTACTGTGAATTTAAATTCTGCATATGCGCATTTCGACAACTTATGTCTCTTCAGTGCAGATAAAATCTGAACAATTGGAAGATCATAAACTCAAAAGATCTTTAAAAACTTATAGAGAACAAATAACCAAAATGATCTAAATGTAAAGCCAAAATCAGCTAAGGACAGAGCTTTGCATGAGGGAGATACTCCTTAGTTTTCAACAAAATTTACAAATAAAATAATGACATATGGGCACAATAAACAGGTGATCGGAATTACATTTTGATTGTACAAAAAATAAAAATGCTAAATAGTGCATTTATATGAGAAATTCTCTCAAGCACAAGCACACCATATCTGAAATGTATATAGAGCAAAGTTGCTCTTTATTGGCTTACAACAATGAGCTTTGCTCATGCCTCATAGTAAGTTCAAAACGGTCCCTAGGACCGGTTGAGCGCAATTGTTTGTTTATTGTTGAACAACGCTGATTCAATATTTATCTTTCCTCATGGATGCAGGGTCGTAACCAGACATTAAATCAACCTTTTTAAATATATTTTATTGTTTTAAATAAAGAAATTACGAAAGCCGGGAAAGCCGGAAGGGGACTTCCCGAGTTCCGACTTCTTACTTCGATGTTGTAGTCCGGAAAGGTAGCCTTTCCGGATTGCAACATCGTTAGGACTGAATGACCTATCGCGAAATCAATAAAAATTGATTGATAGCTTAAATTGTGTTAGATCTTCTACTAGCAATATTTGAACTATAATTCAAGACGATAACAATCAGTTTGGGAACAGAGAAACACTGGGGAGGGAGTAATTTTGAATACCACTGGATAAAGGGGTTGAGGGGCAGGGGGTTAGCCTTACCTCCGGTTACCTACTTCTTTGGCGTCAAAGATCTTGTATGTTTGTATTATCTGGGTCCTAAAGAACCCATTGTGCATGTCATCAATCTTATAAATTTGTGGCTTTCACTTTAAAAATTCTATGAAGTCACGCATCACGCCTATTATAAAGGGGTATTTTATCAAGATTCCCGCTCAAAAAAAAAAAGAAAAGAAAAAAAAACAAAAAACAAAAGGCCCGGACACCTTCAAGACCCCCTTTTATGTCTTAGATAACAACAGTGTAGGGTGTGTATTTTGAAATGTAAACTTATTCATTTGACAGAAAACTTCATATATAGGAATTCGTGTTCAATTTTGCAATTGTCCTTGGAAAATAAATTCTTGCAATCGGAAAAGATTGATTTGGTTTTTGTTCATCCTCTTTTTATACACCCCTTCGAGACGATATAGGTTGTATGGTGGAACTTAGTTCATCAAGGTAAGAGTCATAAGATTGGGAGGAAAATCTTATCACCCAGTCCAGAAAATCAAGGAAGTGGATGCATGGATACGTACACATTTGCTGGATTTTAACTCGGAGCGGTGTCAGTGCATCCTTAAATCTTCCCCTTCTAGAATATTAATACTTTCAAGGGATGAACGATACAGTTTTAATGATCAGAGTTTGCAGCTCATTCCCTGCTTCACATGTTGTAATATAAATATATTTCAAAATATTTCCATCTTGTAGTACTTCTTACTTCTAACTTCTTACTTCTTACTCCTAACTTACTTCTTACTTCTAACTTCTTACTTCTTACTTCGATGTTGCAATCCGGGAAGGTAGCCTTTCCGGATTGCAACACTGACTTCGGTATTAATATTGTCAATGTTCGGACTGAGGTTTCATTATATTATTCCT
>MJUU01027739.1:236902-250860 GCA_002080025.1 Modiolus philippinarum
CATATCTTGATATCTGATGTAACAAATGTTTTGCCTGAACCTGGAGAGAAGTAAGTTGTGTAAATAGCCATCTGAAGAACTCGATTACTTTCGGTTTAAATGGATTGTTAAAGGACCGCTCTTGCTGTTTTGCTCTATTTGTCATAGATTTAGATCATACTTTTCCACCGAGATAACTACTTTTATTATTGAATGGCATAATATAGTGTATCATTGTAGAAAAGGGGAATTGCTTACTGAATTTTTATGTTTATTTAGTTGTGGATATTGTCTTCTGTTTCAGCTATAAAATGCACAGAAGTTTTCTTTCTTTTATAGGATTAAACACCGTTTTAAAGGAATTCATTGGAGTATTAACGGGACCAATTCACTCAAAAACAAATAAAAGTCCGAATAATCTTTTGATTTGATGATAAGAAATTAAATTTTTGTTCTATTTGATTCTCTTGGCGTATAAATGTATAAAGTTAACTTAAATGTAGTTCGGTCAACGTCGTCCATCGAAAAATAAACAACTTCAGAAATTGCTAATGGAAGTAAAATCAACCAATCATGTCAGTGTATTTCCTATTATGCAAATTATGTAAGAATTATTGAGTATTAACACCTAATCATTTTTGAAATGGAAACGTGTTTTAAAATAGCTCTAACGAATTTCCTGTGTCAGAAAAAAATCAACTCAGGTCTCAAATGGAAAGAACACATAACGCTAGCACTGTAGGATATAGGAAGCAGGTTTACACCACTAGATTATACATCCACCATTTCGAATTGTTACTTTGTAAAGGATAATAATACTACTGCAAATTTGAAAGACCTCGAATTTTCCAAACTTTTGACTCCTGAATAGTCTTACCTACTGAAGCGTTAGTTCAAGTAACCCCACAAGACTTTATATGTTGCCTCCAACTGAAATACAAAGTTAAACAAAACAGTAAATGAATCGGAAAACATTGTCGACCATCCGGCTTAGTAAATTTAATGTAAAATCTCAAATAAAAGGCAATAAAACAATGTTGTATGTGCATACATGGACAATGACACCTTAATATATTGATGGACAATGACGTATCTTCCTTTGCCAATAATGCAAGTGTTTTCATAAGGAATTCGTACTTAGAAAGATCACACAGAACATAACAACAATAGATAGTAGTACGAATATAAGCAAAAGACTTCTGGGCTACTAGGAAGCTATAGAACTTCAACAGAGCAGGGATAATGATTGCTCAAACATACCTATGTACAATGTGCAGCAAGAATGCTTTAAGGTACATATATATACAACCTGTGCATTTCCTGAATTGTTATTCTGTATGGTAGTGATAGTGAATTTGATATACGGTAAATTGAAAACATTTTAAAAGGATCAAAAGGTTTATACGAAAAAGACGATAAAAGTATCTATTTCTTTGATTCATTTGTCAGCAAAAAGACAAATGTTTTGTTATCCAAGCAATAATCTAAACAATTCCAGTTATGTAATTATATTTTGAATTGTAAAATCTGATAATCTAGAAAGGGATTAGAATTAAACGTAAACTATGCTGTTTATGTTCATTAATGTCTTGTATAAAGAAGTAGAAAACCATTTATAAGGCTTTACACTTCAGGTAGTCACGTAAAAGGTGGGAACCTATTATGTAATGATTAAATTTTGTCAGGTAAAGAAAATATTGTTAATCCGTTAGTTTTTGTATTTTAACGTTTTCCTAGGTATACTTTCATAAAACATACACCGAGAAGAGCTCATAAAAATTTAAAGCTTTTTTCTGGATGTTAAGAAATGATAAATTATTTTATAGTAGTAGGGTAAAGTTTGAAATTCAACGACACAGCAGTATCAATCAATTAAAATACATAGATTAGTGCTAATACACATATTTGAAAAAGCAATCCTTCAAGATTTATATGGATAAAAAGTGCAGAACTGGTGTTATAGTCCAGACTATACCAGCATGATATCCGGGAAGTAATACATATTCACTAATTTAAAAAGGGAATTAATATATTGAAATTTATTTAATTCGTTTAATAGATGGTAATAAAAAAGACAAAAAGTTTAAGGTTTTATTCTTTTTACTTTAGTACAAAATTTACCATATGAATACAGTTACATGAAAGAGACTCATGTGCATTTACTCCAAATCTTTTCATTGTTTATTTAAGGCCGAAGTTTGTCTGTTGCAGCGTGGATTTCGTAAAGAATCCCCATACCAAGCTATTGACGACTTTATCAGGAAATGTAACTGTCAATCAAGTATTGATTGTACTGGTACCTGTGTAGTATTAAAGGAGTAAAAGTATTAAAGGAGTAAACGATACGTGCTTATAATGGTTTATAAAATCACCTTTATATTTTTAAACGTTTTTCAAAATAAATACATAATTCATGAAAATAAATATAAAATTTTTGAAATAAATATCTGTTAAAATAGAACTTCATAATTATCACAAGACTTTTTAAAAACATCTCTAAACATCAAAAGTTATATAGTAGTTGACTACACAACACACAAATTTGTAAACACCAAAACACTTGCAAAAATATAGATATTTATTGACTAGTACCACACGTGTGTACAGGTAAAATTGTTTATTGGGGCAATCAACAATACGGGTGTGTGTCAATAAGGTCATAAAGTGACTATTACATTGTATGGTCCCAAATCGAGTTACTTTGATTTTTTTAATTTTGTACAGAATCAAACTTTGAATTTAGCATTTCAAGAAAATCAAAGGGTTGCTGACCAAGTGGATGCAAAGTTTTATGCACTTATTTTGATTTTTTCTGAATAAAATCAGAGACATATAATTATATGTCTCTGATAAAATACAGCCTTTACTTCATACAGTTTTCTTATAATTCATCCCCCAAAAAAAATTGAATGCAAAAAAAGTCGGTGATTAGATATTGCATTATAATTTCTGACTTGAGGTTGGTAAGAAAACTTGAAATGAAACGATACCAATATAAATATTTGAAATAAGATCACTGGCTAATGTCAACAAATGATAGTTTACTTCCGGTCATCGTCAATTTTTGAAAATTTTGGCAATTTTCAAATCAATTTTGAAGTAAAAGAATCACATCTTTAAGTGTTAAAAATTATATCTTCTTGTAGATAATTTTCTTAAGTTTCCAATTTGATTGGAACATTTTAAAAGGTTACTGTATTTTCAAAATATAATGCAATTTCCTACACCATCAAACACGAAATTTACTTTATTTACAAAGAAATTAACGGGACAATTTACATGTTACATAGCGAATTTTCAAATCAATTTTGAAGTAACCAAACATTTTCCGATTCTAAAACAATTTATATCTTTGGAAAGATAATTTAATAAAGAACAATATTCGATTGGAACATTTTTAAAAACGAATTCAAGAAAAAAGATATCTTAGATTTATTGTACAGTACTGTGTATTTTCCTTTAACGATAAACTGACCTATTTGGTCACGTGACCAGCTGATGTCGCGATAAGCTGAACATGTATGTATGCTCTCTCGTAATTTATTTATGGTGAACTTGTTTTTGACTTAATTTCTCATATAAATACACTGTCATACTTTCAAATTTTGGCATTTTATTTTTATAATTTCCTAATGTTATTCTAACCATCTGTTTATAGAATCCACATCGGTAGTATAACCGACAAATGCGCATCTGGCGTGGTGTTTTCCCATAGCAATCCAATATGGAACTGAAAGTGATATTGAATGGAATTACGCCACCGGAAGTCATGTGACCGGAATCGGAGGTAGCCCACTTTGCTTTGCTCATTGCAAGACTGAAAAATTAAAACGCTGTCGTATGAGATTTTAAAGTCTATGAAAACTGCAAGTTCCGGTTCCGTTTTTTGTCATATACTTGCAGATTTCATACGGGGTTGACATGTTTATGAGATTTTAAAGTCTATGAGATTTTAAAGTATAAGCAATACGACGGAAATATTTTAAAAATACGATTTTATATAGAATTTAACGTTGATATATGATTGTAGGAACCAAATGATTTATTCAGCAGTTAAAATTATTAAAATGACAAACCAATAATTATAAGTTGACGAGATACTCTAATCAGAGGTTGACGGGGATAGTGGGGATACTCGTATACTAATTATGTACGAGTATTGTGCATAATACTCGTATACGAGTATTGCACAATTTATGCACTTGTAAACAACCAGTAGAGAGAAACACATCAACAGGACAACATTTAGGNGCTCAGGGGCTTACCCTTTGTGGGAAAAAATCAGTTAAATTCTACAAATTGTTTGTAGTTTTTCATGTGCGGATAAAATAATGATTATTTCTATAATTAATATAATTCAAAACATTTTTAAACTGTAACTTCTATGGTTGTTACTGTTTTTAGGAATAGCTGAGGACATTATTACCAATCCACCAACAGAGAACCTAAATGGTCGAAATAAATCTGTAGGCATAAGGTATTAAGGTCAAAATGACAATTTTATGACCCAACCTAACCACAGATAGCCATAAATGATCATTAATACTGATCGCAACTATTTTCTCAGCCATGAAATCTGCAAACATAGGGACAGAATGATATTGAATTACCAAACCTAACCACAGATAGCCATAAATGATCATAATTATTAATCGCAACTATTTTCACAGCCATGAAGGGCAAGATTGGTATTTCTAAAACTATAACCATAAATGATAATAATTATTAATTGCAACTATTTCCACACCAATGAAATCTGTAAGAATAAGGTCAGAATAAAATTTTTGACCCACATAACAGTATATTGTTAGATTTTTTCATCAAATTTTACCATAGCTATGAAATTTGCCAGCCTTAAGTAAATCAACCCATATAACCATTGAGGTTCATTATTTTTCATTGCTTGCAACTTTTAACAAAGCCAATAAGTTTGAACAAGGACTTCTCATTATACGTCCTTGGTTTGAGCCATATTTGACATATTTCCCACAGCAACTGATTTGTTAGTCATAATAACCAAATTATTTTGGCCATTATTTTTCTGCCTGTTATAGGTGACCAAAATGTCATCAGGCTTATGCCCCTTAATTGGAAGGAACTTTGAATATATTTCTTGGTGCAATTCAATCATTTTCTTTTTATTTTTTCACTTCTAAATTTAAATATTTAAATCCTACAATCCATTTCCCTCAAAATTAATAATCATACTTCAAGCAGAATCTACACGGGACCATTATAATCGTTCCCTCTACAAGTTAATTGATCCAGAACCTATAGAAATACAAAAGTTCTATAATATTTTACGAAAGGATACGGAGTAAATGAACATGAGACCATAACACATGTTAACTCCAACTGCAATAATTTTAATGAGCTGTATGGCCATTTCGGAAAGTAATTCCTCATCAGCAGCACTAGAACCCAAACAAAGGAAATCCATAATTTCAAAAAATGTTTAAAATACATAAAACCAAACAATCAGTAATATCAAATATAAGCCTATAAATGACTTTAGTGCATTGTACTTTAATGATGAAATCACGACTGACACTGAACTGCGATGTACTTTCAGTTTCGCTCGAGTGAAATCATTTACATACATAATTCAATCTGAAAGAAAATTAAGACCAACAGTGCTTATGGTGATTATGAAAATGTAATGTTTCGCAAAATAATGTGGTATGTCACATGTCACATCGCAGTTTGAATAAACAGAGGTTTCCCGCACATTTCGCAATTCCGGAACTTGCATTTCTCATGCCGGAAGTTAACACGGCAAAAACCGTAAACGGAACTTGCAGTTTTCATAGACTTTAAAATCTCATACGACATCGCAATGTTTTAGAAATTAGTTAAAACAAAAATAAAAATATCCAAAAGAAATTTTATCTTGAACAGTGCATACTAGTAATCGTTTTCCTGAAGAACATATCAAATGTTTATTCGTATATTTTTTCATAACCCGCAAGATGAAAGATGCTTTATTAACAAGATGGGAAGGGCCACATAGGCGTTTATATGAGTTCTAGAGGATAAAATCGCGTTAAACTATTTTGGAAATCGTCTTTATACCATATTGAAATTATTTTTTTCTATCTGGATTGTTTGATAAGCTCGAGTTTTACGTTCAGTGAGCAATATTTCAGCTTTATCAGGACAAACACAATTTAATTTAGAATTCTAAAATAAGAAAGAAATAAAGGTGGAAGGGACAACGAGTTTTGATTGTCCCTGAAAAAAGGGAAATTGATAGGGGCAGGAACAGATTTCTATACGTCCCTTATGGGTGAGGGACAGGAAATTTAGGCTTCTTTACTTTTGTTTCACAGTCGCAATATAGATGAGAGTTTAATAACAAAAAACAAAGGGTAGTATCAGGAAATAACAGACTATCAGAACTCCAATAGGCACAAACTGTGCACCTCCTTTATCCTATCTGTTTCTCCACTCTTATGAGGCTGAATTCATTGAAAAGCTTCTTCGAAATAAAGATAAAAAACTGGCCCAGTACTTTAATTTCAGTTTCCTTTATATACATATTTCATCACTATACAACGCTCACTTTGATGATTTTCTTCATCTTATCTTCCCAAAAGTGGTCGAAATTAAGGATACTATACGATACTGCCTCATTCCTTGCCATTTCAAACTAGGTTGTATGACTTACTTTTGCCAATAGTCAAATTCCCCTTTCTTTGGAGCAACATTCCAAAAGCACCAGCATATAGTCTACATCTCACAACCCATTCGCTACTCAAGGGCTTCCTTGTTAGAGCTCGGCTGCTTATAAATAGACTACTTAAACAAGGGTATGTTACCAATAACTTTAAGTCATCACTACAGAAGTTTTACGGTCGACATCATGATCTTGTGGATCGTATGGGATATCTGTTTCTCAGATGACAATAGATATTTCCCTTTACAAATAAAGTTGTTTTTTCTCTATCGGATTTGACTTTACTACCGGAGTTGACATGTTCAACACGACGGGTGTCTTATAAGAAGTAGGAGATGATTACTCTACCGATGCACCTGATCTCACCCATGGTTTTTATTGGGTCATTGTTGTTAATCTGTATGTGTGTCTTCATTTCTCTCTGTCCCGTACTCATGGTGTGTCCTTGTTTCTTGGTGTTTCCGATGTTGCCGTTGTTCCTGGATTGTTCGCTTTTGGCTGACTGTTTGGTTCTTACTTACTTTGTTAACAAAGAAATGAAGGGTAGTGACAGTAAATTATTCGGAATAAAGGTGGCAACGAGTTTTGATTGTCTATTGAAAAGGTGAGAAATGAGAAGAAACAGAAAATTAAATGATCTAAAGAGGAGCAATGAGGTTTCCATGTACTATTCTTTTTGCCGGGCAGCGTACGACGGTGATTGAAATTTACCCTCATCTATGGGGTAAATGAAGAAATTTATATAGAGTTGTTCGACATCAAGTAACTTTCCATAGCTAGGTTTTTCCATGTAGTTGTTTATACTTTGTCTCCTGTGCATTTACTCATTATTGTTTTATCACAGATCACAGTTCAAAAAGTGATTAAATTAGGAAGCACAGAAATTTCGTACTGAAAATACACTATTTTTCTAACTGGGTATATAAAACAGTTTGTCGGAAAAGCTGCACTAAAATGATTGACTTATTACGTGTATTCATTATTTGGTAATGCGTCTTTTTGGCCATTTCGGAAAGTAATTCCTCATCAGCAGCACTAGAACCCAAACAAAGGAAATCCATAATTTCAAAAAATGTTTAAAATACATAAAACCAAACAATCAGTAATATCAAATATAAGCCTATAAATGACTTTAGTGCATTGTACTTTAATGATGAAATCACGACTGACACTGAACTGCGATGTACTTTCAGTTTCGCTCGAGTGAAATCATTTACATACATAATTCAATCTGAAAGAAAATTAAGACCAACAGTGCTTATGGTGATTATGAAAATGTAATGTTTCGCAAAATAATGTGGNGTATCAATCAATTAAAATACATAGATTAGTGCTAATACACATATTTGAAAAAGCAATCCTTCAAGATTTATATGGATAAAAAGTGCAGAACTGGTGTTATAGTCCAGACTATACCAGCATGATATCCGGGAAGTAATACATATTCACTAATTTAAAAAGGGTATTAATATATTGAAATTTATTTAATTCGTTAAATAGATGGTAATAAAAAAGCCAAAAAAAGTTAAAGGTTTTATTCTTCTTTTTACTTTAGTACAAAATTTACCATATGAATACAGTTACATGAAAGAGACTCATGTGTATTTACTTCAAATCTTTTCATTGTTTATTTAAGGCCCAAGTATGTCTGTTGCAGCGTGGATTTCGTAAAGAATCCCTATGTATGCTCTCTCATTTATGGTGAACCTGTTTTTGACTTATACACTGTCATACTTTCAAATTTTGGCATTTTATTTTTATAATTTCCTAATGTTATTCTAACCATCTGTTTATAGAATCCACATCGGTAGTATAACCGACAAATGCGCATCTGACGTGGTGTTTTCCCATAGCAATCCAATATGGAACTGAAAGTGATATTGAATGGAATTACGCCATCGGAAGTCATGTGACCGGAACCGGAGGTAGCCCACTTTGCTTTGCTCATTGCAAGACTGAAAAACAGAAATTTTATGAATTAAAAACGCAATGTTTTAGAAATTAGTTAAAACAAAATTAAAATATCCAAAAGAAATTTTATCTTGAACAGTGCATAATCGTTTTCCTGAAGAACATATCAAATGTTTATACGTATATTTATTCATAACCCGCAAGATGAAAGATGCTTTATTAACAAGATGGGAAGGGCCACATAAGCGTTTATATGAGTTCTAGAGGATAAAATCGCGTTGAACTATTTTGGAAATCGTCTTTATACCATATTGAAATTATTTTTTTTTCTATCTGGATTGTTTGATAAGCTCGAGTTTTACGTTCAGTGAGCAATATTTCAGCTTTATCAGGACAAACACAATTCAGAATTCTAAAATAAGAAAGAAATAAAGGTGGAAGGGACAACGAGTTTTGATTGTCGCTGAAAAAAGGGAAATTGATAGGGACAGGAACAGATTTCTATACGTCCCTTATATGTGAGGGACAGGAAATTTAGCCTTCTTTACTTTTGTTGTTTCACAGTCGCAATATAGATGAGAGTTTAATAACAAAAAACAAAGGGTAGTATCAGGAAATAATGAAATAAAGGTGGATTGGACAACTATGGCAACAAGTTTGTACTATAACGCTGAAAAAAGTGAGAAATGGGCAGGGACAGGAAACTTAGCTTTCTATACTTTTGTTTCACAACTGATACATGGATAAAGCATTAAAACTTTTGACTTCTCCACACTTTATACTACCATTCCTCATGAACAACTGAAATCTCGGCTGAAAGATATAATTCATTAATGTTTCTTCCGTCACGAAGTACGGCGAACGAAGATATAAATATATTGTTATAGGTAGAGAACAAGCATACTTTGTGAAATACGGCTCAGAATCACAGAGAAAATACACAGAGGAAGAAGTAATTAAAATGTTAGAGTTTCTGATCGACAATATATTTGTCCAGTTTGGAGGACTTGTTTTTCAACAGACTATCAGAACTCCAATAGGCACAAACTGTGCACCTCCTTTATCCTATCTGTTTTTCCACTCTTATGAGGCTGAATTCATTGAAAAGCTTCTTCAAAATAAAGATAAAAAAACTGGCCCAGTACTTTAATTTCAGTTTCCTATATACGTATATATATATATTTCATCACTATACAACGCTCGCTTTGGTGATTTTCTACATCTTATCTTCCCAAAAGAGGTCGAAATTAAGGATACTTTACGATACTGCCTCATTCTTTGCCAAGCTACAAACTAGGTTGTATGACTTTCTTTTGCCAATAGTCTTCCCCTTTCTTTGTAGCAACATTCCAAAAGCACCAGCATAAAGTCTACATCTCAAAACCCATTCGCTACTCAAGGGCTTCCTTGTTAGAGCTCGGCTGCTTATAAATAGACTACTTAAACAAGGGTATGTTACAAATAACTTTTAAGTCATCACTACAGAAGTTTTACGGTCGACATCATGATCTTGTGGATCGTATGGGATATCTGTTTCTCAGATGACAATAGATCTTCCCTTTACAAATAAAGTTTTTTTTCCTCCATCGGATTTGACTTTACTACCGGAGTTGACATGTTCAACACGGCGGGTGTCTTATAAGAAGTAGGAGATGATTACTCTACCGGTGCACCTGATCTCACCCATGGTTTTTATTGGGTCATTGTTGTTCTGTCCCGTACTCATGTGGTGTCCTTGTTTCTTGGTGTTTCCGTTGTCCCTGGATTGTTCGCTTTTGACTGACGGTTTGGTTCTCACTTACTTTGTTAACAAAGAAATGAAGGGTAGTGACAGTAAATTATTAGGAATAAAGGTGGCAACGAGTTTTGATTGTCAATTGAAAAGGTGAGAAATGAGAAGAAACAGAAAATTAAAAGATCTAAAGAGGAGCAATGAGGTTTCCATGTACTATTCTTTTTGCCGGGCAGCGTACGACGGTGATTGAAAGAATATTTTGCGGGATCCCTCATCTATGGGGTAAATGAAGAAATTTATATAGCGTTGTTCGACATCTAGTAACTTTCCATCGCTAGGTTTTTCCATGTAGTTGTTTATACTTTGTCTCCTGTGCATTTACTCATTATTGTTTTATCACAGTTCAAAAAGTGATTAAATTAGGAAGCACAGAAATTTCGTACTGAAATACACTATTTTTCTAACTGGCTATATAATATAAGTTGTCGGAAAAGCTGCACTAAAATGATTGACTTATTACGTGTATTCATTATTTGGTAATGCGTCTTTTGTTCCAAAAAAAAATATAAAAAAAAACAGAGGTGACAGCATGATTGATACATCAACACAATTATACAGGAATGTTTTAAACTGGGAAATCTACTATAATGATACGGAAATCTCTTTTTAGGTTCAAATTACAAAATATCGGGAAGCTGATACCTACAAATGGATGGTCCATTTGTTACACCATGCGTACATGCACGATATTTTAACAAGATGACTAACAAAATACATGTCAAAACATCTAACAAGATGTAACACAAGCCTTATATATGTTATTTTGCTTATCTTGTTTCTAAAGTCCACGTAACTGCGTTTTCTTTCTGTTAATGATGCAGCCAGTCATGCAAGAAATTAGTGCAGTGTTTTTCAAGTTGGTTTCGATGCAATTCATATAACATTCACAAAAATACCGTTGACGTATATAGCAAAACATAAACATAATTATAAATTGAAAGGAATGGTAGTCTGAAACAGACATTTCTAATGCAATGTATGACGATATGTACTCAAGTGTAAATATGCTAGAACGCGTTTCTTAGAATAGGCGAATGTATGTAACTGTTAGACGTTAGAACTAATACATCTCGGTACAGAACAACATGTATCTTTGAATATCACAGTCATATAGGGGCGCTTATCTTAGTACGTGTATCTTGAAATAGTTTATCCTCGCCCTTTGGAATGGAAGTTTGGGGCTATTGTCGTTGATCTCGTCCTTCCGTCTGTCGCGCTGTCAGAATTTCTTTCGATGCAAACTCCTGATACATTGTTTGATATATAAAAAGTTTTAATTTTGTTGTAGAAATGTTGCATATATGAGACGAGCAAAAGCTTTCATATTTTGATATTGGTCTTGGTACATATGTAAGCCAAAAATAGTATCCTGTGAAATTCCAAATGGTTCCAAGTTCCATATTGAAATATCTAGGAGATTTATTCCGTCTGGAGATTATTTCACCAGGCGAACAGTAAATACTTTCCAGCTGGAGATTATTTCACCAGGTGAGCTATGAAATATATTCCTTTGGAACTTATTTCATGGTGGATACTATAAACCGTTACACAAACAAGAGCTCCAAGATGTTGATTTTGACGCATATGGCATTCGACACGAACTTGTCCTACAGTTTTGGATTTATGGATTTAATTTTGCTGTAGAATTGTCTGTAGATGCGCAATAAGATTTTTCGAAAATTTGGTCAAGGTTCCAACTTTGGTAAATTCCCGAAATTGTTAAAGGCGCTTATTTATTTTTGATATACACACTAATACTTCGATAGGTGTTTGGTAAAAAACACAATTCTGACTACAGAAAAATTCTAAAACGTGATTCCAATTTTGGTAAAGTTTAATGAAAGTCTCAAATACCACTATTTTTTTTTTTAATTTTACCTAGCAACCATACTTTTTTAATTTGTGTTGATTAGGACAAACATTTTCATCAATTTATTTCAAACATTTTGTATTCCTATTTTGGAACAGTACCTGAAAGTCTCAAGACCACTTATTTTTGGAATTCTACCTAGCAACAATACTTTCTGAATGTGTTTCTATTAGAACTAACATTTTCACTACTTGGGTTTCATAAATATTCGATTCCATTTATTTCCTGGAAGTCTAAAAGAGCACTTATTCTCGAAATTCTATTTCGCAACCAAACTCATAGAATTTGTTTCAATTAGAATAAACAGTTTCATCAATTTCAAAAATATTTGATTCAAATTATGGTAAATTTCCAGGAGTACATATATGAGTGCATGCATTCACTGCCTTTACCTAAGTTGATGTAGTGACGTGCCAAATATTTTTTTTAATCATTTCTTATTGAGATGGAGTTTCAAAAACAGTTCTCTAGAATTAAACAAGGGGCACACTTTTTCAACTTAAAAAATGTGCATTTTTTTAAACCCAGTAATAAAATACATGTGTACTTATATGTATCTTTAAAAAAATCTGCAAAGTGCTACTACCTGTCAAGCTCCTTTTAATAAGAAAAAAGACGAATTTGTTTTGTTAGCTGAAAATTTTAGAAACTGTTTGCATAGAATTTTGACCATTATTTGTGTATTTTCTATTTTCAAATGATTCTGTAAAAAATACGTTTAATCCAAATATTTGGATTAAATATCACATTTAGGTAAATACTTTGCAGCTAATTACGTCATTTTATATTTTCTTGTTAAAAAAAAAATCAAGTTCGTGATGAATTGCGATATTGTTTTGGGTCCAATACCCTGGCTAAACAGATGTTGTTTCAATACCTTTTTTACATTGTACTTAGTTTGTGTAGGTGGTTTTATTATTCAAAATAAGGGGGTCAGATTAATGACATAACAAAACCACAATTATACTCATCTTCAACATCTGTGGATAGTTCCTTCCTTAATTTCTCATTGTTTGAGATTGTTAAAATACCTTTGTGGTTTTACTAGATATAGTATACTCTCAGTTTAATACATGTATAACATAATATTTGAAATACCCGTTGTACGTTTTTACACAGAACTAAACAATTGAAATTTGATGTATGATATTATATATAATTTTTTGTTGTTGTTTGCAATGAGATGCATATTGAAAGGTACGTACCGAACATGTGTGTGTGTGTGTGTCCTTTAAACATAAGCACAACAAACATGTCAACAGCAACGTTAACAGGCAATGAATAAATATAAAGGCTAGGCCATGAATTAATATAAGGGCTGGGCCATTGTTTTCAGATCCTTATTAGTAATTATAACAAAAGTTCATATCTTGTATACACATCTATACAATAGGATATGTTACACTGGCAAACAAAATCAAACTGAGTGAGTAACTAACAAAGCAATCCAATAATTTTTTTTTAAAAACACAACCAAAAAATAATAGATAAAAAATAAAATAGATCACATCACTGCACAAAAGAACTTTGGTTTTTCAAGTACTAATTTTATTTTTATGATTTAAATACGTGGTGCAATAAAAAAAAAAACATCAGATGCTGTGGTAAAACGTGAGTCGCAATAGATATACATGTATATCACAATCTGAAAGGAAATAAGAAATAACTAAAACTAGAGGCTCACATGAGCCTGTATCGCTCACCTGGTCACTGGTTTTATTCATTGT